>LPNX010472484.1:3760-184991 GCA_001517045.1 Pseudotsuga menziesii
GGATCACCCCAAAACATTAGTTTTACATTCTCAAAAAACATCATTGAGCGAACCCTATTCATTATGGTTATGTTCATTCTTTCTGCTACACCGTTTTTTTGAGGATTGTAGGGAACGATAGTCTGATGTGCAATTCCATGTTGGCGAAGATAATCTTCAAAAGCATTTGAAGTGTATTCTTTCCCATTATCAGTACAAAGTGTACCAATTTTTTATTGTGCTTGTTTTTCTATCAATGCATGAAAGTCTTTGAATGTTTGAAATGCTTCTGATTTTGTCTTTAAACAGTAAATCCAGCACATTCTTGAGTAGCCATCAACAAATGTCATAAAATACTTATTCCCATTTGCAGAAGGAGTTGGCATTGGGCCACATAAATCAGAATGCACTAATTCTAATTTCCTACTTGCTCTGAAATTAGATTCATGGAATGGCAGCTTACTATGTTTCCCTAATATACATGCATCACATTTGTTCTTCTCTTTGGGAATGGTGGGCAAACCAAATACACCATTCTTTCTCAACAAACAAAGACTATTATAATTTAGATGACCAAATCTTGCATGCCACAATGAACTGGATGACAAATTACCTTCTCCATGCTGAGAGAGGTAGGCATAGTTCTGAACTCTTGCAGATGAACCCTTTAGCTTCAGCAGCTTCCCATATTAGTATCCAGTCATGATGACTTGGTTGTAAGAGGACTTTCTTATTTCAACAATTCCATCAAACATGTGGATGGAATGGCCTCGCTGTCGAATCTCCACCAAGGATAGTAGGCTTCTCTGCAACTCTGGAAGATAAAGAACATTCTTCAACAAGAAATCAGGGAATCCAGGAATCTTCAGTCGAATGGTGCCCATTCCCTTTAGTTTAATACTTGACTTATCTGCAAAGTACACTATGCCATTTATTGTTTCATTAAGTTCTTCAAAACATTCTTTTCTAAAAGTCATGTGTGATGTTGCACCAGTATCAAGCAGCCAACAATCTTTGTAAGATGAAAGTCAAGTCATTTCATTAATTCCAAGATTACAATGTGCAACAATACAATGAACAGAATCAGAAGATTTACTAGCATCTTGGTTTTTATTGTCATCTTTCTTCTGGTTCTGTTTGTCTTTGATGGAGTCCCATGAATCCCAACACTGATCTGATGTGTGTCCAGTCTTTCCACACCGCTTGCACTGCAAATCTGATATTTTGATGAAGTTGTTTCTGCCCCCTCTGTTTCTGAATTTTCTTCTTCCTATGCCTCTCTCTTTGCCAGAGAGAGTGACACCAACTACAGATGCTATAGATTGCATCTTTTACAACTGTTAGTGTAATTTACAATAATGAACTTAATATGACACAGAGAAATAGAAAAACAATAACCTTGCAGGTCTACAGTCTCTGCCAAGGTGAATACAGTGCAAGTTTATAGCATATAGCATACATAGGCTTCTTCAATATATAGACTTTATTCTTCAAGGCAGGTCGCAACTCCAGTAGCTTGATTAAGTACTTCTAGTTGCAGCAGCAGAATAATTTCACAGTGGCAATATTCCCAATTGCACGAGCAGTCTCAATGCAATCAACACCAACAAAACAACATATTTCTTTCACAAGATTCTTCAATGTCTGATATATCAGTCAGCATATATATATCAGTCAGCATAGCAGTCAATAGGAGAATGTAGCAATCATCTTGGATCGATTTCAATGGAAATCAAGAACAAGAAAGACGCAGTGACTCCTAACTCCGTAGCAATCTTCAACCCAACAATCAACACCAACAATGTGAATGAAAATTACAGACTCCACGTAGCATATATACTCAACGATCTCAGGCTCATACAACCGCCATATTATTCATGCACACACATTTCACTCACAGGGAAAAATATTTGCATACTTTTCATTCAATCTCCAACGCATAGAGTTTCAATATATACTCAGCTCCAATATAGATTGAAACTCACAGGCCTCTTCAACACATTAAATATAAGTAGCATAACCCATACAACATGCTCAGGCTCATACAACAGCCTCGCCATTCATAAATATGAAAATATTTGTAGACATTCCAAGAAAACTCCACGCACAGGAATATCTTCACGCAGGCAGTCTCCACGCAGGCAGTCTCCTCACGCAGGCTCTCTCGCTGTGAACACAGTCTCTTCACGCAGGCAGCAGTCTCCACTTCAGGCAGCAGTCTCTTCACGTTCCAGCAACAATCTTAGTGATGGGGGAGAGCATTGATTCTCCTTCATGCAAATGAAAAGGAAGGAGCCTTCAAACTTCAACAAATTCTGAATACAGAGATCGGTATCTCAACAGGACCTCACAATTGTATCTATCACGTGGAGATATTCTTGCTATTTCAGCATGAAAATCACTTCATCAATATTCTCAGTTGTGAACAGAAAACAGGAGAGAACGCCCACAATGCAGGTCGTAGCTTTCAGATTTAGGGTTTCCACAGACTTTCAACACTGTCTCCTCTTCAATACGCAGTATCCTCTTCAATACGCAGCATACAATCACAGCTCACAACACTCCACGGTTCTCATCACATAACAAGCAGCACACACAACAGAATGATGAATGGAACGATAAGAAGAGAGAGCATGGTTACAAATTAGGGCTAGGCAGGTCTCCAAGAGAATAACGCATACAATGCATGCGACTGGCAGACTGACAGAGTAGGCAACCTGAAACGAATTTGGCAGAATGCCAGGACTGAAATACAGCCAGGAGTTATGGCAGGAACCCGCTCTGATACCACTGATAGGTAATAACTCCCAATTCAATATTATTCCCTTGCTAATGCATATATTTATACAATTCATATGACGGTTGTGTTTCACCTTCCGCCCAGTCTTTTCGGCTTCCTACATAACTATTCATATTTCTTTATTTATTTACAAAATATAATCCCGACGGATTATATTCCAACAGGAGCAATGGCTCAAAAGGGAATGGAATTGAAGGAGAGGAAGTGTGGGTGGTTTGAGAGGCAAAGGTATCAAAGCATCCACGGGCAGCATAACAATAGGCAATGTGAGAAGTGTTTTGAGAGTGACCCCACACCCTCCTTTTATAGATTTTCCAGGGGTTTTTAGGGTTTTAAGCCCTTGGTCAGGACTTTAGCCCCTTCCACCCTAACTTTAGCCCCTTTTAGGGTTTTATCCCCTTTTTGAGGGCTTTAGCTCCTAAGGGGCTACTTTGGGCTCCTTTTGGGGGTTTTTAGCCATTTTTCTTCATCCTTAAGCTATTTTGGAGGTGTGGGGATCTAATGGAGTAATATGAGTGTTGTGAGATGGTGTCCTTGGGTGGTGTAGGCTATTGAGAGCTATGTGGGGGATTTTTGGGTTAACGAGAAGGGCAGTTGTCAACGGGGGTGCTTCTACATGTGTTATGTCCCTGTCTTGTTGGAAAGCTCTTGGATCCCCAGAGCTGGTTCCATCAAACACCCAACTTACTGCTTTCGACGCAAGGTCATTCCATCCACATGGTATCCTACTAGCTTTCGAAATTAAGTTGGCGAGGAAAGCGGTGTCTGTTGAGGTAGAGGTGATTGATGCACATTTGGATTATAACTTGCTCTTAGGGATAAGTTGGATTTATGCCATGTCAGCTATTGCATCAACCATTTTTCGGGTGGTAGTGTTTCCACATGAAGGGAAGTTGGTTACTATAGACCAACTCAGTTTTACTCGAAAAGGTTATATGGAAACTAATGAGTCCACCATACCATTGGTTGATCAGGTTAGACCTGCTTCAGAGAGCTTAGGAGCTAGAATGTATGAATCATTGATGGGCACATTTGATATTCCAGCTCCGATGAATTATATAGGTTCTACTAGTGTGAGGAAGTCCATAGCAATGGTTGTTGATAGAACTAATCCTTGGTTTCTTCCTTCCCACCATGAACCTAAAGTGCCCTTATCGACAGCGGAAGTGGCTTATCAAGCTATCTTCCATACCGTTGTTGATTCCATTCTGGTCCCTCTCATAGTCTCATAGGTACCGGAAGAATCCTATTTGCCTGCTTGGGTAGAGAACTCTTTCCATTCTAGAGATTGCTTAGATATGTCTTTACCTTCAGATCAAGCCATTCTGGAAGCCATGTGCGGATGAGATAAGATCTATGAAGATATTCACCATCGATCCTATTTTCTTCCAAAGTTAAGCAGGATTGAGAACCAAGAGTTCCATATGAGACTGGCAGGGGATGTTGATATGCCTATTAATCCCTTACCAAAAGAAGGAATATTTTCTGAGCAAAATATGGCAAACATTTTCTCTACAATTCCTATCGACATCTTTGTAAATCCAAACGTTGTGGAAAATGTACACATCGGTGCAAACTACTCTCCGGAGGACATTGCGATCTATATGGCCTTGTTTAAGGAATTCCACGACGTATTTTCCTGGTCATATGAGGAGATTCCAGGCATTGATCTATCAATAATCGAGTATGAAATCCGAACATACCCTGATGCTAGACCCGTTCGACAAAAGATGAGACCTGTCAACCTGCGTAAAGTAGCAGCAGTGAAGGCTGAAGTTGAGAAACTGCTGAAAGTCAGTTTCATGTATCCCATAGCTTTGACAGAATGGGTATCCAACCCTATTCCTGTTGACAAAAAGCAAGGGACTATACATGTTTGTATTGACTTTAGAGATATAAACAAATCATGTCCTAAGGACAACTACCCCACACCATTTATAGATCAAATTCTTGATTCTTGCATGGGAAGTGAAGTCTTTTTGTTTATGGATGGTTTCTCCGAATATAATCAAATCCAAATTAAATAGGAAGACCAACATAAAACAGCTTTTATTTGTCCTTGGGGTACCTTCACGTACAAGAAAATGCCCTTTGGATTGAAAAATGTTGGGGAAACCTTTCAGTGGGCAATGAATTTTGCCTTTCACGACATTAAAGACATTATCAAACCCTACCTTGATGACCTACTAGCACATTCTTGTAAGAGGATCGATCACCCAGATCACTTACGTTTTATTTTTGAATGATGCAAATGCTACAAAATTCACTTGAATCCCCACAAGTGCGTTTTCTGTGTCGAGTCAGGGAGACTGCTCATATTCATTGTTTCCAAGAAAGACATTCAGGTGGATCCTTTGAAAGTTGACGCCATCATAAATCTATCTCCTCCTCGTTCTATCAGGAAGATTCAGAGCCTGCAGGGGAAGTCCAATTTCCTTTGATGTTTTATTGTAAATTATGCCAAGATTACTAAAGGTTTCATGTGCCTATTGAAACAAGACACCCCATTTGTATGGGATGAAATTGCACAACTCGCATTCGAGGCATTAAAAAAATCTTTGTTGTTGGCACTGTTATTGTGTCTACCAGATTACTCTCAAGATTTTATATTGTATCTAAATGCATCTTAGTTGACCATAGGGGTAGTACTAGTTCAGGAGGACAATAAGCTCCAAGTGCATGTCGTTTACTATCTCAGTTGTGCTTTAGTCGGCCCTGAACTTAAGTATTCCCATGTCGAGAAGTTGGCCTTGGTAGCTGTGTATGCTGTTCAGAGGTTGTGTCACTACATCTTACTGAGGAACACGACAGTAGTGGCAGATGTTAATCCTTTTCAATATGTTCTATCCCGATGGATAGTAGGAGGAAAATTCAACAAATGGATAGTCATTCTTCAAGAGTTTGACTTAGATTTTCAATCCACCAAATCCAAAAAATCCTTAGTTTTTGCTGATCTCAATGCAGAATTTATAGTAGAGGAAGATGTAGCCATTGAAGAAGAATCATTCCCAAATGAGCATATCTTTTTTATTTCCACCTCTGACCCCTGGTATGGAGATATACTTATCTATCTCCAGACTTTGAAGTACACTGCAGCATTCTCATGGGAAGAACGATGTAAACTACGCGTACATGCCAAGAACTACCTCATTATTGGAGATACTTTATATCGTAGGGGGGTAGATTCTGTTTTGCGTCGATGTCTTACCCACAAAGAAGCAGAGATTTTCCTAAATGATGCCCTAAACGATGCCCATAGTGGAGTGTGTGGGAATCATTTATCTGGGTTAGCAACAGCCCAGAAGATCTTATGTGTCGGTTATTTCTGGCCCACATTCTTTAAAGATTGTGTCGAAGCCGTGAAGCACTGCCATCCTTGTCAGCTTTACACCAGAAAGATGCGGTCGCATTCCGCTCTGTTATTTCTCATCATCTCAGTGGGCCCCTTCATGAAGTGGGGGATATATTACGTGATGTGCAACCCAATCTTGACTAGGGGGAACAAACATATCATTGTCGTTGTAGTTTATTTCACGAAATGGGCAGAGGCAATGCCCACCTTTAAAGCTGACGAGGAAACTGCAGCTTTTTTCGTTTTCAACCAAATTATCACACGATTCAGTATCCCTAAAGTGATTGTCACTGACCATGGAAGTCATTTCCAAAATAGTATGATGACTAAATTGACCATTATGTTAGGATTTAGACAAGAACATTCATCTTTGTTCTATCCTCAATCAAACGGTCAAGTCGAGGCTGTTAATAAAACTTTGAAGACTATTCTCAAACGTACTATTAATCTAGCCCATTCCAAGTGGCATATCATGCTGTATCCTGCACTTTGGGCATATCAAACCAATGCAAAAACTGCTACAGGGTTTTCTCCTTTCCAACTCATTCATGAAGTGGAAGCAGTTACCCCTGTCCAATGCGAAATCCTGTCCTTAAAAATTTCTATTCATGTGTTACCTGATACGACTGAGCTGGAAGAAAATTTATTACATTTAGAACATCTAGATGAGCAGTGTATAGATGCATTGATAGCAAATGAAGCTCATAAAAATAGGGTAAAAATCCAATACGATAAATCGCTCAAGCCTCGAATTTTTTCTGAAGGGGAGCTTATCTTGCTCTGGGATCAAGACAAAGAACCCTTAGGTCAGGAAAGTTTAGGTATATGTGGTTGGGACCTTATGTTGTGTCAAAGGTGTTGAAGAAGGGCACATATGAATTGACTGATTCCGAAGGGAATAAGTTTCCTGAGCCTAGAAAAGGTCTCTACCTGAAAAAAGTACTATGCTTAGTCTTAGTGCTTTTTCCTGTATTTTATTATATGTATTTTTATGTACAATGGTTCATCAGTTTGTGTTTTTTATACCATCTGTTGGTTGTTACATATGTCTTTCGAGTGGTTCATAGGTTTCGTTGATGGAACCAATCGCCACACTTGTAATTTGGCTTCAGCTGCATGGGTCATTTACTTGCCCTCGGGACAGTTAGTTTCCTCATGAGGTGCTTGCTTAGCTCCTGGTACCAATAATGTGGCTGAATACAAAGTTGTCATTGATCTTTTATGGGATGCTTTGTCATGTGGTATCACTCAGCTGAAATTCCGACTTCACTTTCAGGTGGTGGTTTCCCAACTCAATCGAGCTTGTCAGGTGCGGAACCCTATTCTACTACATCAGTTTATGCAAGTTAGGTTATTGGAAAGAAATTTTGAGTTTATTATATTCAATCATATTCCAAGAAATAAAAATTCATTAATTGATGCATATGCTAATTATATCTTGGATTTGCATTTAACACATTTTGCATAAAAATATACAGCAGACACATAATAAAACATTTGTAAATAAACCGAAAATATATATATATATATATATATATGTGTGTGTGTGTGTGTGTGTGTGTGTGTGTGTGTGTGTGTGTGTGTGTGTGTGTGTGTGTGTGTGTGAATATCTGTCCATATAGATAGGCCGAGTTTGTGATCCTCAGATCCAGTCATAACTGCATAATATACAAAAAATATACAAAAAATGGATCAAAGTCCATAAAATGCTCCTAAGTCTAAGCTTGACCACCTTGGTCACCTGGACCACCCTGGTTCCCGCGATCATCCTGATCACCTTGCACTCGGGCTTCTTCAGCCTCCTCGGCTTCAACAGCCTCTGCAGCATCAATATAGACAAGTACTGCTCTCACTACCCGCCTCATAAGGCGTATCCAGACAGGTGGCATACCAACCACTAGCTCCTGCATGACGGCAGGGATATGATCAATGCATAAGGTAGGTACTTTTTGGATAAGCTTGGCCATCTTTTCCTCAAGTCCCTCAAGAACCCTAATCAAACCATGGTCCTCTCCCAACAAAGGACGCACATACATGCGTGGATGCCCAGCATGGCGGATTGGTCCAATATCTGCATTTTGACATTTGAAAAGGATTAAAACTCTTATACATATGTATATATCTTTATAATTAAAATTCATAGAAAATTTAAAATTTTGAAAGAAAAAAAATTACCTGACTCTCCCCATGCTCCTCCAGGAGGGAGGACAAGGTCAGTATCACCTCGGAAATCTAACCCAGCATATGGAAACTGCTCCAAGGCTGGTAACTATCGCTCCCACCAAAAGTAGAAGCCGTCGTCATATACACTCTGAACCGATCCACCGCCTCCCTGGCAGAGGAATATCTCTCCCCACCTACTCAGTCTAGGATGACGGGGAGAACGAACTTGCAATGGTACTGCAGGACTCAAACCTAGCACCCTCTCAAAGAAAAAGGCTACCAACATGCTGGAATAACCAAAATTATTTCTCCTACCTCTTTTGCAGTTAGAGAGTTGTTTCCTCATTATTGGGATCACTCCCGAACACCAATCATATAGAGCTTCTTGTATACAGTCCACTTCTAGTCTCATTTGGTTCTGAGTTGCAAGGTGAAGTGATGATGACCCTGCAACCCTCACTATAGTTCTCGCCAATACCTGTAAAGGAATGTTGTGAATGTGAACAATAAGGATGCAGCTACCCCTCTTTTGAGTGCCAAGCTCACAGTATATGTCTATGTAGTTTTGTACACTTAGAAGGTCACTACCTCTACAGGTACCTTCCAAGTTCACTGGAGCTCCCCGTCATGAGAAACTGGAAATAAAATAGACATCTTCTGAAGTAACCTCTAGAAACTCACCTTGAAGGTCAAACATACCAAGATCATGATCCCAATAGTTAATCAAAAACTCTCATAGGCAGACATTTGACCGCATAGGTGAGGTACAGAAGAATTTCAATAACCCACTTTAACATAAAACATTTACCGTGGGGGCATCTTGTAGAGCTTATTGGTCCATGTCTTCATGTTCCCTCTCCCTCCACTCAAGCACCATTTTTCAATCTAATAAACAAGCCATTTCAAACCATTGGATTCATATAAAAAATTGATTTTTTGACCCTATATAATCTTTTTCTACCTCGCGTAGTGTACGTGACTGTCCTTTGGACAACTCGCATACTATACATGACTTTCCTTCGGGAAACCCACATACAAAATGCATGTATGCGACTGTTGATATACCATACCTACGTACATAGTGTTCATGCTTTGAGAGCATTGGAAAATATAAAATTTGGGCCCAAAATTGAAATTTGCTTGGATCAAATGAAAGAGCATGGAGTGTAGTTTTACCTGGCACTTGCGGTTTCATGAATTGTCCACCGAGTCGTCCACACTGAGCAATCAAAGGTAGAGGTAAAACTTGTCTATTTTGGATAAAAATCAAATGGTGAGTTCTTTATTCATATTTTGAACTATTTATGGAAAAATTATTTTCAAAATGGGTTTTTTCCCTATAGTTCATATTTTTTATATAAAATAAAACTAATGCCATATCTTTTCTTCCATGTGATAGGTTTATGGTCGTTTAAAGTTGTTTTTTCGCTCATATAAGATGGTTTTTTTGGTCATTTCACATGCATTCTGCATTTATACCTAATCCATCTTAATCCTAGCATTAACAATTCGACCACGGACTATGGTATCTTTGACCATTAGTTCCTCGTTTATACCATTGTTCTTCCGTGGATAGGACCTTCCTCTCATGAGTATTCTGATTTAGAACCTTCTTATTGTCTTTCGATACTCATGCTGCACCTGTCATAGGTTCAGGCGAGTATTCTTAGCTATTTTTCACACCAAATTGAGCCTCATTTTGGTCTCTTTTTACAAGCTAGCCCTTTATAAGACTCCCTACCCTTATGGAGTTTCTTTAGGCCCAGGTCTCATTCCTCAAAATAGACTTGACTACCGAATAAACTTTTTCGTTCAAGCTTGTTAAGAATATGTGAATGGGCATCCACATTGGTGGTGGGTTATCTCTTTCTCAGACCATGTGGAATAATACGAGAAAGGATCACTCTCTTTTCTACGGAATTGAGAAGAGTATTCTCAGGTATAGGTTTATCACTTTTCTGGACCTGAGGGACTAAATTTACGGAAAAGGAACACCTGATATGAGCTCATTTTTCTCTTTTTCATGCTCTGGACCTAAACATGAAAAAGATTCTGAGTGTACTTCATGTCTTTGTCATGTTCGTTAAACACCAAGAACAAAGCATCGAATTTATTGTTGTAAGTCCCATTTCTCGTACTCAAATGGATCTTTCCAAGTGATCTTGCTTTCCTTCACACTCGTAAAACTCAAGCTATATGCTGCTCTCGAAGGAGCATCGAGTAGGTGGTAATTTAACCTTTTTTGGACCTCCCTGACTAAATACGAAAAAGGTTCACCTTTTCTTCTACAGGAGTTAAGAGATTTCTTATGTGGTATGTTTTATAATTTGTTGGCCTCAAGAGACTAAATTGGACAAACCCCCCCCCCCCTAGAGTCTTCTTCATAGTTTTCAGACTCTCTAAACATGAAAACACCAAGTGAGCATGTACTAGTTTGGGATCATAAAATCCACGAATCAGTGACACTATCAAGCATTATTCCCTCTTCTCTTCAAGCTTGTCAAAAAATGAAGAGAGACTTTATTTGACTTTCCTGGAATCATTAAAATTTAACAGGGAAGATAAGGAAGAAGTTTTCTTTTGGTTCTCAGTCGATGGCAACATGTCTTCCTTGAACATAGCACTCTTTGTCTTTTTCGATACTCATGTCTCAGTATTCACTTTCGGTTCAACTATTACTTTGAGTTTCTTACTCCTGCTCTTGTCAGTTCTACCTGGGGAATCTGATCATGTCTCCTACATGACAGATAAGTCTAGTTGTACTATCTACAAAGTTAAAAGCTTCCTTGGGTCATCTCTGTGTCATGCTCGCTGTTCAAGGACTTAACCCTGTATTTGATTTATACCCTGATTCCATCATTGTCTTATCTGTTATTACTTATGTTTCCCTTCCTTTACCCAGTTCCTAGTCACTCTTGTCATCCGTTGGAGGATCTATTGCCTTCCTCATCATAGTATGGTTCCACATCAGCACTTCCTAACGATGAATACCTAGAGTTTTTGACGATCGTACCTTAGGATTCACTTTCATTATTGGTGAATTACTTTGCTTCAGTTGTTGATTATCACCTATTGGTTGACAATCTATTGAATCCTATCCATGTTTGACTTAAATAACATCTTTTCACATGGCTTAGATTGTACTGCTTCTTTGGGGTTTTTGACGAAGACCTTAGGTTCATATCTATGGACTACGTTGCGCAGTATTATGTTGTGGTCACTTACACAGCTTCCAGATATTTGAAGACTCATCATTATTGTATATTGTGGCTTTGATCCACCTTTGTAATACACGTGGTCTTGTACCCGTACTATATGATGTACTCAAATATTGTAAAGGAGCTAGTGTTCCAGTATATTGAACATAGCATCCTCAGATATGACTTTGTATACGACATTATTATGTATTTTTTTCAAGTACGACCTCTACTCCATTGGACTTCTAAGTTCTCCAAGATAATGATTATAATGTATTTCAGCCATCGTTTCCCTCTGACCTCACACATTAGGGGGAATCTATTATCAACCCAAATGGCACTTCTCCATCCAAGTGCCAACATTCCTTATGTCGGTACACAAAAGGACATATTAGAATTGAATTTTTCCCAAACACTATAGATGGGCATGACTTGGGATGCATTTACCTTTGAACCAACTTGCCATATTATTTTTCTAAGTCTTGAGTTGCGTACGCAACTATCCTCATTGCAACTCACATACGTACATGACTATTTCCATTGACAACTCGCGTAATGTATGCGACTATCTACATTCCAACCGGCGTACATCAGCGTACGAGGTTTTCCTTTAAGCAACTCGTGTGTCATACGCAAGTTGCCTATATTAATAGTTGCGTACATCCTGATTCGACATTAAAAATATAATTCACAATTAATGGAGATTGGTTGGTCCTTAATCATTAACTATCCTAACTGTTTCAACCTCGTCAACCTTCAAAACCACTCTATTTCCCAAAGTATAAATAGAGGCCTTGGGGAGGGCATTAATCAATCAAGTTTGGAAAGCAAAGTTATGCTGGTGGTATATCTTCAGAAGCCTTGGAGCAGCAGGACTCAGAGCCCTTTGGTTGCAAAGGAGTCCTTGTCTAAGAAGCTGGGTTGTACTCTTATCTCATTCACTGATTGTTAATAAAGAGAATTCTTCTTCCAACATTGTGTTGAGTCTCTTTCATGTATCATGGTTAATGAATATTTTGATTATGTACTAGATATATTTTTTATCTAACCTATCATATATACATGTATAATATTGTACTTGGATAATTTTCTCTTTACATGTGAAGGAGGTGCATCCCTGGAAGATTTGAAGAGAAGAATAATGGAAGAAGATCAAGATTGGATCAACCGTCGGTAATCGGGTGAGTCAAGACTTTCTTCCTATTTCCTTTCTGTTCTCTATTAAAGCTGACTGTCTGTAAGGTTAGTAGTAAGTTGGTAACCCCAGACCCTAGGTTACAAGGGTGTTTAATCCTGAACAACAAACATCCTTGAGCTTCATAGATCTAAACTGTGCATTTTCGAACTTAGTGTTGGCTTCTTATATAACTCATCATCCATCAAATTTTCCTGTGTCTACGCACTTTCATCAAAAAACTTAGTATGTTGTGCCTCTAGGGTCTTAATCCCAACTATTGAAGCTTTATCTTCCACATACCGTTGGTCGTGTACCTCCTTCAATGTACTAGGCATCACTTTTCCTTCCATTTCATGAATTATTTCTCGAAATCTCTTAATCACTTCACTCGAGCTTGACATCTTATTCTCAAGCAATGTTGCTTCTGCCATTTCAACTTGAGGAACTTCACTACAAATTGTCTCTATCGCTTTCTGTAGCCTTTTCCTTTTCTCAGTTATGGCATCTTGTTGTTTTTTAATCCCCATATATTTATTTTTTAGTTGCTCCCACTATGCACTCTATTTCAACATCTAACTAAAGCTATATTCTTATCATCCCTTAATTTCATTGCCAATGCTCAAATGAAGAGTATGCAAAGTATGCATAGGAATTTCTTCCAAATGTATATCAACAGAGCCCAATCCTTCAATACCAGATTACAGTTCTTGTGACGTATATTTCAATGCACTTGATGGTATTGTTACAAATTGTGGCTGCAAAACCAAAAGTGGTCGCAACAGTGGTCCTCTCCTCCTTATGAATCAACCTACTTTTCTTCTGCCACACCTTTTGGATCTGATGTTATCTATATTCCTTCTAAGACTTCCTGCAGAACACTTTTCTAGTTTGTGATTCCTCCATAAAGTTTCAAGTGCACCTTTACACCATTCTTCCATAGATCCTTTGTAGTGTCTTTAATTATGTCTATCATCAGCTCCACATTGTCTTCTATTAATGCCAATACTACAGGTTCCTTATGATATTTTCTATTCGTCTTCTACCATGTTGGTGCTTCTAAAACTTTAATTTTTCCCTTGGTTGTTGGGCCAAGATGTGCCATACTAGACTCACTTTCTTGATCTTGTGATACTTTCACCTATTCCACCTGCTTCCCCAGTTCCTCCAGTCTCATTAAATTGTTCTTCAACATTTTCCTTTTTCCCTTTATTAACTCCCCCATTTTGTTGCTGCTTTGCTTGATTTTGAGGATTTGCTTCCTATGACACAGTTGGGGATAGTTCCTCCATAGGGACTAGCACCTTCCAATCACTTGTCCATTCATGAATGATTCCATTGATATCTTGCTCTATCAACCTGTATTGTGTTGGTAGCCACTCTTCATTAGGATCCATGTGATCTTGAATATACATATGTTGTGGCATTTCCTTAAAACGAATAATATTCTTAAAGTGATATATGACATGAGGTTTTATCTTAGGGACCTTCTTAAGATTGAACTGAATATATTCCTTATAAAGTTAAAATACATTATTCAACTCCCACTTTTGATATGCATTATTGCTTACTCATAATTATGACACAAACCACACATCCATGGGATAGTCAGGAAGTACCTTCGAAAACTGATACTCTAAAGGCTCTTCCCAAGCAACTAAAGAAATCAATACTAGAAACAAAGAGTAATGGAAACAGTTAAATTTTTCTTGTGCATCACGATAGTCACTCAAGAACTTAGTGATATGGAATGTTGGCCAATTCATATGGACACATTTAAGAACAATGTTCTTCCAATGCAATCACTGGTGTATGGACTTGGTTGGGCCAACATTTTCACATCAATTTACTTGCAATAATTCATGTCACAAATTGAATGACATGATTATTAATTGATGCTACATCATAACCCTATTTTCTCTTCTCCAACCCATATTTTTTCTTTGTCTTGTTTGCAATCTCTTGGTCCTTCTCCCTTCCCATGAAATATGTTTTCCAGATCCAACCCCTAAGTGGGAAAACCTGTAACTCTTGCCAGCAACTCAGTGTCAATTGAAATTTTCCTATCCAACCACATGAATCCACAATGGACACACAATAATAGCTTCTTTCAGTAGGAATTGGATTCCAGACCCCCACCAAAGTGTGTGATCTTCAAAAAGCCTAAACAATTGGAGTTTTCCAACCATGAAGCTCAATCTAATGGATCTATGACACGCACTCATCCTTTTGCATTGGGAACCATTTATGAGTACTTATCTGTATCAAGCTCTAGGAACTTCAACATGTATTTGAAATCATGGTATATGTATTTTAAGTTTGACACTCTCCCCATCATGTCTCCCACTTGCAAAACTCCTGCTAGAAATTTTGGCATGTCCAATGTGTATTTAGCATCCTTAAATAACTAAATGGGCTTAGCATTTTTCTTTCTCAGTGGCATGTAGTTTAGTAACCCAAATAACATTGTAGATGTGGAAGCCACTTTTGTTCTTGATTCTAGTCTCATGAATCTGTGGATGGGGTGTCCTTCTTGTAGTATTCCTTGTTGAACCAGGCGGTACTGCAAGAACCTTCTCCTTCGCCAGTTTTGGTTTTCCTTAATATATCGACAATCCTAACACCATGAAGTCCTTAATAATGTCATCTGATGTCCTTTCTCAAGCAGTACTCTAATACAGCGGGTGTTTAGGTGAATGAGATTATTCTTTTACTTAAATGAAAACTGTAACTAGATTTTACTTCGTTTGCATATGATTTCTACTGTAAAGAAGTATTAAATATTGTTTGTATTTATTTACTTCAGCTTTACACTAAAAGATAGGTTTGGAAAAGAATAGTATACTCTTATTAAAATATACAAATTACAGTTTAATAAGTAAACATAAGTATAGTAAGTAGTCTAACATCTAAAAAAAAAAGAAACAGGTAAAAAGAAATTGTAAAACATTTTTTATAACATTGAAATTCCAGACACTGTGTGTCTCTGTCTAAGACCGAAGGATTCTACTATAATCCTTTTAAAAACTACAGAATATACTGAAAGATAAATATATTTTATTTTCAAGTATGCGACATTAAAACCCTAATTATTCTTAACTGGGAATTAAAACAAACTATAAAAATCATTAAGGAAATTATCAAATAAACAGAGCTAGTATCGAACTAATATCTGTAAGTAATGCTATTATCTATTCTCTATTATCGAACAGAGTTAAAAATTTACTAAGTACAATAAAGCTATTATCAAACTCTAGGGTTTATATAATAATTAACCCTTTAAAAGCCAAAACCAGAATAAAATATCACCCTTAAACACACAGTAATCTTTCCATAAACTGTGCATGGAAAATCAACATAATTACAGGATAATAATGAAATATATTACATATACAAATTATTGATTAAATAATCCAATAATAAAAAAAACCATTTGCAAATACAGAATCCTTTATTAAGAAATGGCTTATAGCCTTTAGAGTCAAAGGGTCGAATCTCAGGCCTGCTAAATAAACCAAAATGCACAAAATCTTATTATATTAAATAGTATCAAAATATTTGCTGACAGGAGAACAAAATCTTGTTCACATTACAACCCCGACTACTTCGCAGTCTTCCTTTACTAAAAGTTACTGTAAAAACTGAAGTAAACTAGACAAAGGTCGACAAGCCTCTCTGAGTTCAGAGCTGGGCTCTTTTTAAAATAAAAAGGAAAGCATTTACATTGCTCAGGCCGTAAGGCTAAAAAAATCTTTTAAAAACCATTTTACATCACGGCTTCAAGAGCCTTCTTCACCCTACATGAAGTACCCATAAGGGTTTCCAAAAACATGGACATGCAATAAACAAGCTTTAAATCATAACTAACAGAGAACCAAGTGTTACGGAGAGAAATTCCTATGTCTTGCGGTACCACAACAGACAACTAGACTCCAGAAATCAATCTTTCCCAATATGCAATAGAAATAAAAACATCTAACACTAAAGGATCGAACCTCGTACCTTATTCCAGACGGTTGAAGTAGATCCCCATTGAGCTTTCCAATCTTCAGCTTGAATTGTTATAGCACGTCCTCAACAACAAGTAAAAAATACAAGCATACTATATTTCATGATGTTAGATCTATTGTAGCATATATAATCAATAATGTATAAGCATTTGACATATTCCAATGGATACAATATTCATTCAAATACACATTACTGGACAGGAAAAGATATTTCTATTAATATGAATCAGAGATTACAAGTGACAACCTCTGATGGCACGTCTGCGAACCGGAGAAACTTAATCCCCCACTTGGGCCTCCACCACCTCAATCCTCCATCACTTCGATAGCAAGCTTACTAGCAAAAAGCAAGCTTGGGAAGAACACAACAGTGCTCTAAGGGACAAAGGGATGCAGATTCAAGCATAAGTTATGGAAACAATGGACTATAATTTCGACACTCTCAATTCTCTCTTATGCTTTCAATGTCTCAATGGGTTCCTTATATAGATTTTCAAATGGATACTGAAAGGTCGAATCCGTGCGATCTCAAGGCATATGGAAGGCCAGGAGTCATATGAATCGGATCCAAGTCAAGGAATGCTCCAAAGGATTTTGTATTATGCACACATCCCAATGTACGCGACTATAGAGGGAATATCCGCGTATGTACACGGTTATCGGGGAAAAGGCCACGTATATCATTTTTCTAATGTTTTTAGGGATGGTCAATGATACATCAAAAGACAAAAAGTGGTCCATAGGGGCTAATGAGTCTGCAGCGGGACAGGGGAAGGCCATACAATGTGTGATTCACCTAGTGTGGTGAAATCCTCTATAACAGATGCCCCCTAATGTATGAGATCAAAGGGGTTATACGATGGCCGAAATACATTATAAGTCCATCCCAGAAGTGAAGTGATGACGGTACCCAAATGGAAGACTAGCCACCCAATCAGCATAATACCATAATACAAATCTGCATACAACTACAAATACATATAGCAGTCCCGGATACATAAGAGTACAATGGCCATGAATAGGCATGAAACATGATAACACATATGTGGTCATCGCCACGTACAATATACATAAATCAGAATCTCCATGATGAAGATATACAAAGTACCAAGATCTCCACAAAGGCTGAAGATATATAACAGATCAAGATCTCCATAGTGGCTGGAAATGTCTGACATATACTGGAACAAGTCACGAGAGCTGAAATCTCATGAATACCGGCACGATCAAGGAGGTAGCATATAGTGGATGCCACCAATCTGGAAGGTCTTCTACACAAACCACTACAAGTACGTGTCCTACTATGCGAATAGAGGTGTCGAGGTCGAACATAGTAGTCCATCGTCTGATTACTGGTCATTGATGTATACCGTTAACAGACGCGAGATCACCCACCAATAATGAAAATGGGAATCAAGGTACTAGAGTGCAAACTAACAAGTGTGAATAAATGTGTTGAGGTCGAACACTTGAGAGAATCCATCGATCAGGGGACATTGATGTATTCCCAAAACTGTCGATGGCGAGAGAACCTGCCACTAATGACTGCAAGTCTCAGGGCACTCAAAATGACTCTAGACTCCAATCCCAGAATAAATGATCTAAAGTCGATGGGATGAAATCCGCTGGAAGGAGGGCATTAGGGCATCCCCCATCATCCAACATGAGGTAATCAGCAAGGCTGTATAATATGGAAGAACTTGATCATAAGGTGCACGAACCAATAACTATACCGGGAATGGCCGACATGCAAAGTCAAGATAACTGAGGAATGGACGACTCAGGTTTCAACTTCCTTCGAACAAGAGCATAATGGCATATGGTGACTAAATGAAGGCAGCATAGACTCGATATACAAACTGGGACATCTCTATGATGCAGGAGGCATCAATAGAGGCTCCATAGGGACTGGAAGCCTAACCAGTCGGTGGAGATAAAACTCAGATAACGAGTACAGCTCCTAAGTCAAACTATAACCCAACCAATGGATGTGATATACAGTGCTCTGTTCGAAGGTGACACGACTCGACAGCTGCCAAAGATAATATATTTTCTTGTCCGGCTTTTTGGTTTTTTGATTTTTTTGGTCTTTTTCAGTTATTTAAAAAGCTTGAAAAAAGACTAAACTAGCTTTATAGTTACAATCTAGGAGGAGACGAGTGTCATTTAGAGCAAACAAACTAGTTCCAAGCAGTGGAACATACCTATGCTCAATGCAAGGATACATGTGTAGGATATCGACACTCGGGGGAAAAATCCCCTCCCGGTAAAAAAGGGAATCAAGCTGCGAAGGATATAAATAAAGGCTCTGCATGGCTAGACATGAGACAAGCTCGGGCTATATGGTTGAAACGCAATGTCAGGGGAGCCAGCATAAAGCTCAATAAGACAGGCAAAGCTCATGATAATGCATCCACAACTTGATACAAGGGAGTCCGGGGGGTCATGGCCATCATAAGATCAAGAGGAGTATGAGGCTCTTGCTAAATGTCATGGCAATACTATACAACGGACTCCCACACCCTAAAGGGGGGAAACATCAGCATGGGCACCAAATGCAAATAAGGCGCTAACTAGGGTACCCATGTAAGGTGAGTCTCTACCACTCATATCATGCCACTTCTATAGCAGCAAGAAGGTTCCGTGACATAATAGAGTGGGTCGTTCCTAAGGATATAGTGACATGGTCATAAGGTCATGCAAAATGCAAATGGTGGTGAACCTAACCTATATGCCAGTATAGACGTTATACCTAAGATCAGTACGAACGGGTCAATCCAAAGGCTGAAACGGCGCTGAAAATGGTCTTCTACATCACCAATTAGGTCAGAAACGGTCCAAAATGGTTAGAAACGGTCAAAACTATAGGAAAGGGGGTAAAAATTTTCAAATATTTGAAAAAATTTCTATAAATAGTAAAAAATAGAAATCATTTGAAACTTTTACCCATTTGAGCTCTGATATTTAACTGCAAATTCCAGGAGATCCAGCCGGCGGAATTCACAACCGATTCTTCCAGGTATTTACTCATGTTCTCTGCTTGCATTTCAATACAATTTTTATAATTTTTCATGGTCAAATGAATTTTTAAAGGCCAAACTTACATGAGCGCTACGGCCCACGTGGGTATCGAGGCTTTTTCCGTGTATAGGGATGGCTATACGCAGAAAAGGGACCAGAAACCGCGTACATACGCGGCTATTTTCAAAACAGCCGCGTATGACGCCGCGCATAAGGATTTACAAGAATCTAATGAACATTTTGGTCAACTTCTCATGCAGGATGGTGCTAGAGTGGCGAGAACGCGAGCACGGTGATGTAGAGGAAGAACTAAGGGTTGACAGAATGGCTCAAGAAGCTCTAAGAAGATGCGGACTCTACAAGTTTTGGTGCCTAGGTGGCTTGAGGGCCAAACCAGGACTACTACAGATGCTTGTAGACTATTGGGATCCGGACTCAGAGTCCTTCCGGCTAGATGGCATGTCCCTCACCATTGAGGTGGAGGATATCTACTTTATCACAGGTCTATCACGGTGAGGTGAGATGGTGAACCTTCGTGCCCGAGGAGGACCAGGTCATGGGCTGACTATCGACGAGTACATAGCTGTGTACTGCTACCCAGAGATGGAGAAGGTGGGGAGCCAAGTTCCCACCAATGCTATACAGGTACTGGGCCTAAAAGCCATACTACTGATGCTGGGCAGGATAGCAGGCTTAGCATCACTCCATCAGGCCTCTCGGCCATTGATGTTCTATGCGGTGGAGTGCATGACACCGACCATCTATGACTGGAGCACTTCCCTACTGAGCAACATGAAACATCAGCTCAGTGAGTGCAAGGTAGGTAGGATACGGAACTTCAGGTTCAGCAGTATCTTGAGCACACTTTTCTTCGAGCGTGTTCCAGGATTGAGCCCTAGAGTGGATGTTCCTCTCCATGGGGTTCGAGATTCGGCCCAACGATGTTGGGCAGATGCGATGCCCAAACTGGGGGGTGGTAGGGTGGCCAACCCTTATCCAGCAGACTTTTTTCCATGGTGGCGACAACAGATTGTTGCCATAGAGGACTACCCTTATGCAGGGATAGACTTCCAGGGAGACCCGGACATGCCATTACCACCAGGATCAGCATATGGAGACATAGGTAACGAATCTCGACCCTTACTCTTTTTAAAAATTTTGAAGTATTTAATTTTTTTGTGTTTTCTTGATTAATGGAATCAAAAAGACATGGTTTTGGGTGACAATACATAATGACATCTACCATTCATGTGCAGATGTGGGACCACGGTGACCAGAGGGCTTCCCACGTCATAGACGGAGGGGAAGAGGAGATGATATCACCGGTGTGGATGCGGAGTGAACGCTCCAAAGCATCCATACCAACTTCGTGTGACTGACTCACAGGATTCCCATGGCACAAGTCGAGGACTTTCCTGAGGCTATGCAGAGACAGGTGGTTGGTGTACCACGCGCATGGGTGCGTTTATTCTGGCGGCTAGCTAGAGCCGTGGTGACATATCATGATCACAACCCTCATCCACCTCCACAGGACTAGACACCTAGGAGTGTATCTATTTTGTACTACCGTGTATATGATGGTGGCTTTCAAAGCCCCAATTTTGTATTATGACATTATGTATTACCACATTTTTTATGTATATAAAAAAGTTTTATGGTGATCGGTTTATTTATTTACATGTGTAAAAATTGTGTTTATGATTAATTTATAATGAATGAAACAAATGCCAATCTAACACATAGTTAGCATATGATTTATCAATTTGATTATAATTTCTTGGAATGTGTATATATGTTATGTTCTCAAATTGTCGTTCTATCAATCTCACACGTAAGAATCTCCTCAATAACGTCGGATCTCTAACATGGTACAAACCATTTAGCTGTGACACTACTAACTCTAAATCAAGACGTACCTCAAGAGAGAGAACACCATGTGAAATGGCATCCCATAGAAGCTCGATAACGGCACTATATTCAGCAACATTGTTGGAAGATGGCCATAGACATACACCTCCTGAAGACAGTACATGACCGATAGGAGTATAAATCACCCAAGCAGCTGAGGCTGAGTGTTGAGTGTGACGGCTTGCACCATCTGCGAATCCTATGTAGGTGGAAGATTCCATTGACATATCCCACAAGAAATGGAAACTAATCACAAACCCGATCACGATAAACAAGACTTAACTATGCAAAAAAGTTGTACAATAATATACAACAAACAGCCTTGGCTAGAGATCATGCATAGTATTTTTTGAGATAGAGGCCATTTCTAAGCTCCGCCAAGACTGTCCCTTCGTAATCCACTAACTCGTAGGCACCCTTCCCTAATACACGCTTGACCACGTAAGGACCACGCCACATAGGATTGAACTTCCCTACCCCCAAGGTTTCTTTCGATTGATCCCACAAAAGGACCAAGTCTCCCTCACTAAACATTCTCGGACGGATAGACTTATCATATTGGGCCTTCATGCGACGCTTATTAACCTCTAGAGTCGCCAAGGCATCTCTACGCTGCTCATCGAGTTGCTCAAGGTGAACCAAATGCTCCTCCAAAGGCGAAGTGTCTGGTAAGAGTTCCACGGCTAACTTCAACGAAGGAATCTCGCATTCAACCGGTAATATTGACTCCACTCCATGAACAAGCTGATATGGAGAAAAACTAGTGGCAGTCTTTACCGCGGTTCGGTATGCCCACAAAGCAGGGTACAACATGATATGCCAATTCATCTTGCTTTGTGCGATGGTTCATTGGAGAATGGACTTAAGTGATTTATTCACAGCTTCAACCTGTCCATTTGCTTGAGGATAGTAAGAAGAGGAGTGCTCTTTCTTATATCCTAACTTGGATGCCAAATTTCCATCATACGATTCTGAAAGTGCGAGCCATGGTCAGTGACAAGCTCTCTCGGAATCCCGAACCTAGAGATGATTTGGTTGAATACGAAGTGAGCGGCTGTCTCACCGTCATATTTTACTGTAGGCATTGTCTCAGCCCATTTCGTGAAGTAATCAACAGCCACTATGATATGATGGTGCCCCCCAGCCGAAGCTGGGTTGCAATCCATAAAATATAGCCCCCATTTGGTGAAGGGACCGGCGGTGATAATAGGGTGTAACGGGGTAGGCTTCGAGCGCATGTTACGTGCGAACACCTGGCAAGGGTGGCACCTCTTGACCGCTTCAATACAATCCTTGAAGATCGACGGCCAGAAATATCCTACTCTCCAAATATTTTGAGCTGTAGAAAGCCCAGATAAATGACCACCACACGCCCCTCCGTGGAAATCATTAAGCACTACCTCAGCCTCATCATGAGTTAAACAACGTCGTAAAAGGGAATCTACTCCACGGCGGTACAAAGTATTGTCCACTATGAGGTAGTTCTTGGAAACGTGACTTAATCGATGTCGCTCATCTCGCGAGAGGTGAGTAGGGGTCCTCTACGTTTGCAAATATACTATGATATCACCATACCATGGGTCAGTCGTTGAGATCAAGAAAATGTGTTCATCAACGAATGTATCTTCACATACCGACTCCTCAGCCTCGCTTGGAAAATTCGATATGAGCTCTGCAAAGATTAAATATTTCTTTGATTTTGCCGAAACAAACTCGAGATCAAACTCTTGCAGGATGACAATCCATTTATTATATTTTCCCCCAATCATCCTACGTGTGAGGACAAACTGAAATGGATTGACATGGGCAACAACCAAAGTTTGGCGAAGGAGAATATAATGTCTCAAATGCTGCACTGCATGTACGGTGGCTAAGGCAAGCTTCTCTACATGAGAATACCGAATCTCTGCGTCAATAAGGTTTCGGCTCAAATAATATATGACATGCTCCTGGAGCTCCTCATCCTCTTGAACCAAAACCATCCCAATTGTCTCTAAAGACGCGGCCACATATAATAGGAAATCATGGCTATAATCCGGAGGACTAATCACCGGGGCCGATACTAGGGCTCACTTAAGTGCATTGAAGGACTCTTGGGCTCGCTCATCCCATTCAAAGGGAGTATCCTTCTTCAGGAGACGCATGAAACCTCTAGTCAAATTGGCGAAATTGACAACAAATCTTCGTAGGAAGTTTTCCATGCCTTGCAAACAATGAAGATGACGAATATTTCACGGGGGAGACAACTGAAGTATTGCCTCAACCTTCAAAGGGTCGACTCTTATACCCTCTTTCGAAACGATAAATCCTAACAAACGACCTGATTTCACGCAAAAGATGCACTTATGAGGGTTTAATCTAACAGCATAGTGCCGACATCTTTCAAACACCAATCTCAAGTGATAAGAATGATGCATCCTCATGCGAGAATGAGCATCAAGGTCATCCAAAAATACTTCAATAATGGACTTGAGATAGTGGAAAATCAGGGTCATCGCCCGCTGAAAGGTAGCTCCGGCGTTTTTAAGGCCAAAAGGCATTTTCTGATACGCAAATGTTCCCCAAGGACAAATGAATGCGGTCTTATGTTGGCCCTCGGGTTTAATTTGAATCTGATTATACCCAGAAAAGCCGTCCATAAAGGAGAACACCTCGCCACCCGCACACTCATCCAAAATCTGATCTATAAATGGTGTGGGGAAGTTATCCTTAGGATAGGCACGATTTAAATCACGGAAATCAGTGCATATACGGATCGCTCCTTGCTTCTTATCCACCGGAATGGGGTTTGAAACCCACTCCGTCAAGGGAACGGGATAGATGAAGCCAGCTTTCAATAGCTTCTCTATCTCTGCCTTTATGGCGGGTGCTTTCCTAGGATTTACCGTGCATAAACGCTGTCGAACAGGCTTAGCGTTGGGGTAAGTCTTAATTTCATGTTCGACAATCCGAGGGTCAATCCCTGGCATCTCATCGTAAGACCAAGCAAAAACATCACGAAATTCCTTGAATAGCTCGGTATACTCACGAATCTCATCTTGGGAACAATCCGCCCCAATGTAGACATTCTCAATTGTACCAGGGTTGCGAGAAATGTTGATAGGCATAGTTGACGATATGTTTGCCATGTTTCCATCAGCCATCTGACCAGGAGAGCTTAATGGAATCATAGGTCTACCAAATTTCTGTCTAAGAATCTCCCTATAATCCTCATGCTCCAAAAGGTCAAGCTCTGGAAGGAAATATGATCTATGATGAAGTTCCTCCCATGGTGGCTCAACTCCCGACATAGCTTCGATGATCGCTTCATCTGAAGGGAAAACCGTATCAAGGCAATCGTGGGCATGAGAAGACTGTACTGCCCATGCCGGCAGCACATAGGGGTCTTCTTCCTCTATCTGTGAAGAAGAAGAACAAGGCTCTGCAGCAGACTGGAGATTAGCTTGGTAAGCTATCATGACTGCAGGCAACGGCACACTCATCTCAATGGCCTCACTCGAAGGACTCGGTGAAGGAAGAATCCAAGGATCTCCCATATGACTTGTGCGAAAAGGCACCGATCTCGTAGACGTGAAAGCACCATCGAAACTAGCTCCTATCATGAGGACGGGTGCAGGACAACTAAAGGTTCCCATGAGGGACGAATACATACCTACACCCACACTCCCAGTTGCCGGCTGGGAATGTTCGACTTTCAGAACCGAAGCTTCCGAAGATGCACTAACAGGCGGATTCTTGAATGCCATCTGATCAATCGTTACAATCTTCCCATTATGAGGAAAGCATACAACGTGAAATATGGAAGACGCAATGGTTTGCATACTATACATCCAATTCCTTCCCAGTAAGAGATTGTAGTCAAGGGGCGCATCAACCACCTTGACCTCTATCGCAACGGTCTTCCCTCCCAAACGGACTTTAAGAGAAGGAAGGATATCGTGCGGCCTAAATGATCTCCCATCAAAAGTAGTTAACATGGTCGTAGACTTTGACAACTCAGGAGAACCAAGACCCTTCCAACAAGACAAAGACATCACAGAAGCAGCAGCACCCTCGTCAATCATAGTACGCTTGACGATCATATGAAGACATTCTACATGCACCAAAAGGGACACATAGTAGGGAAAGTGAGGCTGATGTCCTGCAGTTTCAAATTTGATCACTAAGGAAGAATCATCACCATTCACACCAAGAGCAGAAAGCAAATCCTTCCTTTGCGACGGACAACTCTGAAGCACTTCCAATGCAGACATCGCACAAGGAGTATGACCCAAGTCCTCGACAACTGAATAGTTCTGGGCGGCTCGGGCATTTGGGTTATGCCCTGAATGCTTAAGTACCCCCTTAGGAATGCGAGGTGCAGCCTCAGGTTTATCCGTAGGTTTCTCAATACGCAAAGGGGTTCCTGGTGGATCAGGCTCTTTGCCTGGGTTGGGTTGTGACGAAGAATAATCTTTCGCACGCGTCACAACTTTCGCGGCACGGACCATATTAATGCACCCATGACCACTAGTTTCAGGTGGATCTTCATCACTAGATTGATCATGGGACTTCGAGTTCATATTCTGGTTATGTGGTAAAGGGTTTGTTAACACAGCTGGGCCCTGTGCTATGAACTTCGAAGCCTCATCCATCCTAGGGCACAAGTAAGTGAGGTGATCGTCCTTACAAAGCTTGCAAGGAAACTTAACCTTACATTTATTCTACTTGTCCCCCCCAGCATTTTTATTGTTCTTGTCATTATTGTTGGAATTCTCATTTTTATTCCCACCCTTCTTATTATTATTGTTTTTACCCTTTTTTCGATTCCGTCCGGGTTGTTGGTTACCCTTCTGGTCGGACGATTGCACAGCAAGTACATTCACCGCTTGGGCGGGCTGAGACGAAGCCGTAGCTTGTCCCAAGGCAGATTGGTTGATATACAACTGAGCAACTTGTTTCACAACCAAACCTGCAGGTTTCTTACTTGCACTACCCACAATGCCATCGGCATGTGGTCCAAGTTTGACCTTGGGATCGAAACTAGAACGAGGAGCGTTAGGTATAATCTCATATAACAAACCAGACTGAGCATAGATCAAGTCTAGTTCCTGTGCCCTAAAGATGGCTTGTTCCTCATTCTGCACTTCGGATGTGGAAACATCCTTCGCGATATATGGCAATAAATATTTGAGGAACCACTCAAGGAGGAACTCCGGCGGTATAAAGGCTTTGATTAATCTCTTCCGTCTACGCCACTCCTGAATATGATCAGAAATATGGGTGGCTTTGTCTTGCCGAAATGTTGACAAGAGTTCAGTACCAACATCATAGCGCACTGGTAGCTGGAAGTGATTAAGGAAAGTCATCGCAAGATCGTCAAACAAAGTAAAGGCACCCCTAGGTAACTCTATATACCATTTAGCCACAGGCCCTGTAAGGGTGCGTTGAAATAGTCTCAAACGGACGGAGTCCTGATGCAATGAATTGGAAGAGCACAATAGGTGGAATGTCGTAACGTGTTCACTCGGATCCTCTCCTGGTTTGCCTTCGAACTTAGGTATGTCCGAAGGAAGCTTGGTAGGGACAGTCGGCCAACCCGGGTCATGAGCCACAGGATTGTTCGTAAGTCTCGATAAGTCAGGTAAATTGAGTGTTGTGAGGAAAGGGAGCCTAGGATGATGAGGTCTAGGGACCGCTCCCTGGTTCATATAGGATTGATTACCACCATGACCTTGGCCACAGTGACCTCCTCCTGTATGACCCGTATAGGGTGACGTGGAAGTAGCATAATGAGGTGGACCTTGACTAGTAGGAGCTACAAAGCCATAGTTAGGAGAGTAAGCAGGTTGTGAATACCCGCCTCCATAAGGTGGAGAGACCTGTCGATACTGCGTCCCATAATAGGTTCCATAGGTCACCACTTGCGATGTCCCATGAGACACTCCATAGGTAGGGATATACATTCCGGAAGTAGGAATATACATACCGGAATTAGGGATATATGTCGAGGAAGTAGCAACCTGACCTCTAGAAACATGAACATAACCTCCCGAAACTACGGGTGGTATGTAGTATTGAGACACAATAGGTCTAGTAATTGCAGTACGGATCTGACTCGTAGCTACGTGCCGACTCGAAGGACCACATGAGTAAGGTGGAGGATTTACATTTGAAGAACTCGGAAGTGAGGACGAAGGAATCTCTGTAAGAAGATATGTGCTAGTGCCTATCGTCACTCGTCTAGAACCTGGTATCGCTATGGGATCACTAACTCTAGACCTAGTAGTTATATAAGATGTAGCTTCCACCGCTGGGATGGAAGGTGCAATGTGACTAGTACTCCCAAACCTCTCCGCAAGGTAAGGCATGGGAATGCCCCCAGGCATAGTGTTAGGGTCAAAGTCGGATTCAACATGAAATGTCAAATTGTGCATAGGAAAACCAGTCGTAACATAACTACCGTAGCTAGTGCTAGGAGGGTCAAAGTGAGTCTCGGCATCATCCGGCATTCCATACCGGTAACGGGTCAATGGGGAATCTGGCCTAGTGTGAGTAGGTCTATCATGCAAAGATCCTATCTGGGAAATAACGGGACAGATATCAGCTAGGTCAAGTGAGGGATCGTATGTAGGAGTAAATTCCCCATCGTCAATACGAATAGGAGGAGGTGGCTCAGGAATAGTCTCTGAATGATCCTCCATGGTGTGTGAATCAATGTGTGACACAGTCCACCTGGACCGTCTAGGCCCCTCTCCTAAAGGAGGAGGAGAAGTGGAAGGCGAAAGTCCTGCTAACCGACAAGAATGGTGCAGAACCACACCCGACTCCACAATGACTCAACAAAAAAACAAAGACTCTCTATTTACGTCAACCCTAGGCCAACTAGCGTGCACAGAGCAATCACTATAAAATCTAAAGCCAAAAGCAAGCAAACAAGGGCTGGATAAGTGAGCTCCCGAATGTGGCCGGTATGTCTCGCCTAGGAGAGGCTTGAGAGGCCCTTGTCACCACAAGCGGAGGTTCGAAACCAATTATTGTGGCCCTCAGCTTCAACGCGTAAAGCGACTGTGCTGTCCGACCCCAACCTGGTCGAGACACATGCAAAATAACATCTACACGTACCCCCTCGATATCCTAGGTAAGGTCACTAAGGTCACCTCAATATAATCAACGCTCAGGCGGATAGTCGCAGGCGGGATTGACTGTATGGGCAGGGTAGCAAAGCCTGAAACTCCCGAAAGAGCCCCCAGATAGGAATACAACACTGGATATATCGTCGGTGCTACACAGTTCTCGACCAGGGGTTATCCCAATCAACAACCGCTCACACTGCCTAGTGCTTGACTCCCTTTTGAGAGGATCTTCCCGAGAACGCTGGTTATACCAAGGATTTCACACACTCCCTGGACAGACACCTAGTTGTTGTCGTTTAGTGATCTTGGAGAATTAACTTTCAATGAACTATTCCAAGATCCTAAAACCTAAGCTTGTTGGTGCACCTTAGAAAATAAAAGAGTGTAATTCATTTTATTTAGCATTGATTTTAGTTTGGCTTTATTACTCAAAAATAGGATATGGTCGTGCAACTAATGGTGTTATGACACAACAAGAAGCAAAATGCACACCTAACAAACAATGCAAATGCATTGTGTCCATGAAAACAGGGTATGCGTACTACGTGAATGCACAATTTCTTCTTCAAATGCTGAATGCAAATTTCCCTATATGAATTCCTAACTATTACTCCAAAGCAAATCTAGATCTAATGCAAGTACAATGCAAAATGCATAATGCAATGCATGATGATAAGCAAATATTTTGGATTTTTTGAAAATAAAGAGATACAAAAAGCATAAGAATGATTCTAACCACCCCAGACTCTGCAAGCACACATAAACAGCATTCCAGCAAAGCACTAAGGCAAAAGGACTCTAATGCACTAATCTCAAACAAAAAATCAAAGATTCCATGACAAGAACTTTCCTAAAAGAAAACATTTAGGCTAAAAAAAACGTTTCTGGTCAAAAACAGAGGTATTAACAGACTCAGGCAGTGCCAAAGGAGACTCAGCAACTAACAGCATTCACCCAGCAATCCACTATCTTCCACAAAAAGGTAAAAACCAGGGTATACGCGACTGTGCGCAGTAAACCCGCGTGTATACGCGACTATCCCAAGGGAAACCGTGTGTATACGCGACTGTAAGTGACAAACCCGCATACAGGAAGAAAAAGATGCACAAATTCAAGGCAAACAGACAGGCTGAGACTAAATTCACACCAATCAAGCTCTACCAGGCATACATGCCCCCATACCTGACATAGAAACAAGAGAGAGAGCAATTCAAATACATTGAATGCCAAGAGATCAACCCCCAAAGGACAATTACTAGGAACTCCCAAGCGGAGTCGCCAATTCTGTTACGGAGAGAAATTCCTATGGCTTGGGGTACCACAACAGACATCTAGACTCCAGAAATCCATCTTTCCCAATATGCAATAGAAATAAAAACATCTAACACTAAAGGATCGAACCTCGTACCTTATTCCGGACGGTTGAAGTAGATCCCCGTTGAGCTTTCCAATCTTCACCTTGAATTGTTATAGCACGTCCTCAACAACAAGTAAACAATACAAGCATACTATATTTCATGGTGTTAGATCTATTCTAGCATATATAATCAATAATGTATAAGCATTTGACATATTCCAATGGATACAATATTCATTCAAATACACATTACTGGACAGGAAAAGATATTTCTATTAATATGAATTAGAGATTACAAGTGACAACCTCTGACGGCACGTCTACGAACCGGAGAAACTGAATCCCCCACTTGGGCCTCCACCACCTCAATCCTCCATCACTTCGATAGCAAGCTTACTAGCAAACGGCAAGCTTGGGAAGAACACAACAGTGCTCCAAGGGACAAAGGGATGCAGACTCAAGCATAAGTTCTGGAAACAATGGACTGTAGTTTCGATACTCTCAATTCTCTCTTAGGCTTTCAATGTCTCAATGGGTTCCTTATATAGCTTTTCAAATGGATACTGAAAGGTTGAATCCGTGCAATCTCAAGGCATATGGAAGGCCAGGAGTCATATGAATCGGATCCAAGTCAAGGAACGCTCCAAAGGATTTTGGATTATGCACACATCCCGATGTATGCAGCTATAGAGGGAATATCCGCGTATGTACGCGGTTATCGGGGAAAAGGCCGCGTATATCATTTTTCTAATGTTTTTAGGGATGGTCAATGATACATCAAAAGACAAAAAGTGGTCCATAGGGGCTAATGAGTCTGCAGCGGGACAGGGGAAGGCCATACAATGTGTGATTCACCTAGTGTGGTGAAATCCGCTATAACACCAAGGCCATGCATTCAACCACAGGAACCACTTCCAACAACCATCATTAGAGAGAATTTGAGGTCAAAAATGGGCCTCAAAAGGACCAAAATGTACTATAAAAATCAACCAATTACATTCTAGTAGATGACATCATCCCCCATGGTTGAGGTGGCATTGCATGAGTTAAGAATGCTTATTTGTCACATTTTCTATGGTGGATGAAAACCCATAGTTAACCAAGGTAGTGGTACAAGTACTTTTAAATCATAAAGTGAAGTACTCACAATAAAAGTCATTTCACACTTTCTCATAAAATAATACTATTGTTATTTTCAAGTAAAGTACTCACAATTCACTTTCTCATAAAATAATATTATTGTCATTTTCAAGTAAAGTACTCATAATTCATAAAAATGTATTTTCACATTTTTTTATAAAATAATATATTGTCATTTTCATGTTTTTTAATTTTAAATTATATATTCACTCAATTGTATTTAATATCATAATGTCAAACTAATATATATATAAAATCTTGTACTTTTAAAATAAATTAAATTCATGAATGATATTTATATGAAAAAAATATATTTATGCATATAAATTAAATTCATTTTTGTTTAATTTTATTTTCAAATTCAAGACAAATAAATGCTAAAGAACAATCAATTTTTGGGAATTTACAATGAATCTTAGTCACATCATTGTAGAGTTATTTTATTAATTTTATTTTTAGTCAATGTAGAAAAGTAACTCAACCATGGCTATTTATATTGTGCATAAAAAGTAGTGTAGGAGGTGATTTGTCATATATACCTACCCCATAAAACCCCTAACTCATAATATTTTAATATATCTTATATTTTTGTAGTACATCTCTTAGGAGGCCCATTTTTTACCTCAAAATATCTCTAATGAACCTCAAGTAGGAAGAACCCTCGATGGAATCGAGGCTTACCAATTGGAAGTCCATGAAAATACTGAAGTATGAACTCGTTTCCACCTATAGTATTGGAGCCGGTAGTAGGAACCTGCAAGTTCCAAACCAAAACATTAATAAATACTAGTTTGCATAAAATGGCAAAAACCCTCGCAAGGATAATCAAATGAAAAGGAAAAAACCGAGATAGGCTAAGCTTTACCTGTTAACTTAGAGTTGAAACTGAGAAGAGATGGCCACACCAGGTCACAATGGCACCAAACCAAAAGTCGAGAAACCTTGAGGTCACCCCTGCGAAGGAGAAGGCAAGAAAACTAACTCAAGTTTACAATGCAGAAGCTTTGTATGAGTAGTTGTAGGAGTAAGACAAGTACAAACTTCGGGCCACAATGAGAAACCAACAACCACACTCGTGGTGTATTCTTCAACACACAGGAGAACCCAAAACATAAACGGTGTTACCCAGTAGTCACAGTATAGCATTTGCAGGCGAAATGCCCAATGTTAAAGGTGGTTACAGGCCTCTCATGGCTGCGAGATCACAGCTCAGCCAGCAAGAAGGAGAACACTCGGTATGAAAATGCAAAGGAGTAGGGTTTGCATGGTTTTAAGTCAAAAAATGAATGGATGAAATCCTATCCACATTCCCTTCCAAAAATATCAACAAGTGTGGGTCGAAACCTTAAGTCAGCGGTGCACAAAAACATTTTCACAACCTATCATTTCAATAACTATGTAACCTATGATTTCTAATGATAGCCAACATCCCAACGATATATTGTGCCTTGGAATTTAACAAAGTATAGGTAAAAACTATATAAGATTTGTTTGCCATCATTCGATTTCATCATAGTAACTGTTTGGTAGGTAATTCTGCCTTAGGCTATAACTTAACACAATTGTTATAACTTAAAATACTATTGCATTATAGTTATAATTTGAATACTATGGTTACAACTTGGATACTAATTTATCCCAAAAAGTTCTCCATGCTTGCAAACAAGTCGAATAAGTATGGTGTAGTTTTAGAACTAGTAAAAGGAAGTATGGAATGGTTATAACATAGCTTATGACTATAGTGAAAAGGAAAAGCCTTAAACTTCTCAAAACAAAATATTTATGTTGTTAATTGAGGGAGTCTTTAATAAACTGAAGACTAACATTAATGGGGAATTTGTCATAAAGAGTCTAACAACTCATTGTTAATTTTAAAACTGAATAACATAGGAACATGTTCATGCTTTAAGAGAAGGACACCTTGAGTATTGAAGTGAGAATAGCTGCAAGATCACTAAGAAGTTGAAGTAATTTTAAACCAAAACCATGAGCTATACGCTCTCTATGGGAATTTATAAATAACTAGTACTGTAAACACAAGAAAATTAACCTTGTACTATAGACTTTTGGAAGATAATCATCATACAACTGAAGGAACTTTGGTAAGTACTTGCTCTTGCATTTTAAACCATTGTTTATTTTTTTTTGATGAAAAGTAAATATCCCGTTAGTTATAAATACATTTATAGATTTATAGCAACGAAGAAGAATTTACATTACCTCCTCGAAGACAAGCAGCTTAATTAACCTTTTCTTAAACTAGCATCTTAACATGCTAGGTAAGTATTTTTTTCTCGATGTAATTTCAAATAAACACCTACAGGATCTTACGCTTACCTACTAAACCTATAAGAACCAGCAGTCCAATTGAGTTAGCAGAACGTTAAGTAAGCCCCTATCTCAAACAAGATTTCTTACTTACTTGACAAAAGTAAATCATCAGTATATCTAGCAGTAGCTAAATGCAAGTCCTTATTCTAACTCTGATGAAATTCAAGCTGTTAAGTCATTAATAGTACTAACATAGGTGTTCAAGTTTACATCCTCTAGTTACATATTCTTTTAATGAGATAAACCCTTAATCTCTTATAAACTGTTTCATTTTCCACTAATCGTTAGCAGTTACATAGCTGCGACTTTAGACATTTTATGTCACTTCAAAAATTTTAATTTTAAAGAAAATTTGGGTTGTTACATGTGGTATCAGAGCACAAGGTTCAAACACTAGGCCTTAATGAATCTCAACTTGCTTATATGGAATAGTAAATTTAAATAATTATGCTGATGTTGTTTTCTTTGAATGATACACACAGAGAAATTTGTTTCTGAAGTTCATGACAAGTATGGAAAGATTGGAAGAATATGCATATAAGGAATCCCCTTACACTGAACGAGATAATATACAAAAAGAACCTATACAAGAGCATATAACCAATAATTCTTTCGAACTACTACAAACAGTTGAAGAATTGAAATCAGAGATGGAATCAGTTAAGAAAGAAAATGAGAGGATTCTAAGAGCTCAAGAGGAGATGAATCAGATCTTAATAGAAAGATTTCATACTGAGGGAAAGGGTAAAAGAACTGATTCTGAAGATATAGGTTATCAGCATAAGTATAAAAAGACTAAACAGGTTAAAAATGAAAGTAGCTCATCTTCCGAAGTATATGGTGATAAAAACAACTCTCATTATACTAGTGACAATGGTGAGGATAACCAACATACTAGGAAAAGAAAATATAAACCTTATGAAAAAATATCTGGGGAGTTCAAGAAGATCAAGCCACCAACATTTAATGGAGAAACTGAAAAGGGGGAAGAAGTGGAATCCTGACTATCTGGGATGAAGAAGTACTTCCAGATTGATAACTATTCTAATCAACTGAAGGACAAGATGGCTATTTATAATCTTACGGGGAAAGCTGATATATGGTGGTAGGACTTAAAAAGAGTGAAGGGTATAAGAGAGAAAAACATAAATTGGAGCACATTCAAGAAATACTTCAAAAATAAATTGTTATCTGAATAGTACTAAAAGGAAAGGGCTAAGGAATTCTACGAGTTCAAATTGGTTATAATGAATATGAAAGAACTAAATAGTAAGTTTCTAAGTTTGCTCAGGTATGTGCCATACATTGTGGACGAGAAACCTAAAGTATAGCGGTTTCTCAGCTGTTTACCTTATCATATAAAGGATAGGATTGAGTATGACAATCCGAAAACTCTAACTCTAGAAGAAGCCATCAGAAAAGCGAACTTCTGTTATGAACAGAATCATAAAAAGGAGAGTATGGCCAACTGGAAGGCCAAAAGGAATAATAACTTTGATCAAAAGAAGAAAGCGTTTGTGCCTAATCGAAATTCTAAAAATAATAACACCAGAAATTTTCCTAATAAGAATTTCTATGGGAATAAAATTAATTCACAGACCAATAAGACTAATCAAAAGAATAAAGAGTCTGCTAACAATCACAGTAACTACACAAAGAAATTTGAACGAAAAGAACCCATAAAGTGTTGGGAATGCAATGGTCCGCATTATGCATCAGTCTGTCCCAATCGGAAGAAGACTGTTAGCAACATCCACAAAATATAGGAGGAGATGACTGTTGGTGATATAGCGAGGACAATGCCCATGATCAATGCAGCATTAGAGAATTGACAAGCAAACTATCAAAATTCCATGGTGGAAGTGGAAGGTAAGATAAATCAAATACCTATATCTATTTTAATTGATCCAGGAGCTAGTTTAAGCTATATTTCTCCTAATTTGGTAGAAAAGTGTAAACTTCCAGTTGAAAAGTTTGCAAGTTCTTGGTTAGTTCAGTTAGCTACTGGTGCAAAGAGAAAGGTAATCAGCTTTGTAAAGAATTATGCAGTAATTATGGATCAGTTTGAAACTTTTGTTAAGCTCAATGTACTACCTTTAGGTTCATATGATATATTAATTGGTATGGATAGGTTAGAGCAGCATAGGATGGTCTTGATTTTCTTCGATAAAACCTTTAATTTCATAAATAACGATGGAAAATTAATAAGTGTAAAGGGAATCCCTAGGAAAAGAGTCGTGAGGTAGATCTCTGCTCTGTAGCTTAAGAGAGCTATTAGGAAAGGTTGTAAGGCTTATGCAGTAATAGTAACCAATGAAGAAAACCTGAACAACAAAGATAAATTAAAATTGGAGGATATACCGGTTCTAAAGGAATATTCAGATGTATTTCTGGAAGAAATTCTGGGACCGCCTCCGAAACGGGAATTAGATTTTACCATTGAGTCGGTACCTGGTGCAGTGCCCAACTCAAAATCCCCTTATCAGATGAATATACCCAAAATAAATGAACTTAAGTGACAGTTAAAAGAACTTATTGATAAGAATTACATTAGACCCAGTGTGTCTCCTTGGGGGGCACCTGTCATATTTGTTAAGAAAAAGGATGGAACTCTACGACTATGCATAGATTATCGCCAATTAAATAAGATGACTATCAAGAACAGATACCCCTTACCTCGCATAGATGATCTGTTTCATCAACTACGTGGATTCATGGTGTTTTCAAATATTGAACTATGGTCTGGATATCACCAAGTTAGACTTAAAGATGAAGACATCTTTAAAACAGCTTTTAGAACTCCATATGGACATTACGACTTTGTCGTTATGCCTTTCGAGCTTACTAACGCTCCAAGTTTTTTTATGCATCTAATGAATAATGTACTGCACAAATATCTAGATAAATTTGTGGTCATTTTTATCGATGACATATTAATTTATTTGAAATTTGAAGAAGAACATAAAGAACACTTAAAAATTGTCTTGCAAGAGTTACAAGAACATCAACTTTTTGTGAAATTTATTAAATGCGACTTCTTTAAAGATAAAATCCAGTACTTAGGTCATGTGGTTACTAAAGAAGGAATTTCGGTGGATCCCGAAAAGATAAAGGCAATCAAAGATTGGCCAGACCCAAAAGATGTAACCAACGTCTGATCATTCATGGGGATTACCGATTATTATGAGAGGTTCATCGAAGGGTTTTCGAGATTTGCAAATCTGATAACCTCTTTGCAAAAAAAGGGTAAGAAATTTGACAGGAATCAGAAGTGCGAAGACAGTTTTAAAAATCTAAAAACCTTATTAACCAGCGCACCAGTTTTAAGAATTGTTGATCCTAATAAAAAATTTACAGTATGTACTAACGCCTGCAATGACAGTTTAGGTAGAGTATTGACTCAGGGAGGACATGTCATTGCTTATGAATCTAGGAAACTAAAGATTCATGAAAAAATTATGTGACCTATGACTTAGAATTAGCTGTTGTCTTACATGCTTTAAAGATGTGGCGTTATCATTAAATTGGAAGGAAGATTATCTTAATGACGGATAATAAAGGATTGAAATATCTGTTAGATCAACCTAACTTTAATGCTAGGCAAGCTAGGTGGATAGATTTTCTAAGTGAATACGATTTTGAAATTCAACACGTCAAAGGGAAAGGAGAATAAAGTTGTTGATGCATTAAGTAGAAATGCAAAGCTGAATTTTATAGCAGCTATCAGCACTTATACAACAGATTTGGAAGAACAGCTTAAAGCAGAAGTAGAACAAGATGAAAATTACCTAAAGTTACAAGCAAAAGAAAAAGAAAATCTAATAGAAATTCTAAGTACAGGGTACAGCTTGAATGAAAAAGGATTATTACTGTATAAAGATAGATTATATGTACCGAATGTACCTAATATTAAGTTATTAATTTTAGACAATTCATAAAACTCCTTATCCAGGGCATCTAGGTTATCAGAAAACTATAACCATGCTAAGAAAAGATTATTTTCTGGCCAAACATGACGACTGAACTGGCAGAATATATTGCTAGATGCTTTGAATGTCAGCAAGTAAAAATTGAACATTAGCATCTAGCTGGGCTACTTCAGCCTTTTCCTATCCCTAGCTAGAAATGGGAGATAATTAGCCTTGATTTTGTTACTGGATTGCCTAAAAATCAGAACTTAAATGACTCCATAATGGTAGTGGTTGACAAATTTAGTAAAGCAGCCCATTTTATACCTGTAAAAACTACTTATAAAGCTACAAATATTGATGATATTTTCTTAAAACAAATTTTTCGGTTGCATGGAATACCGAAGGTGATAATTTCAAAACGAGATCCTAAATTTATAGGTAATTTTTGGAGATCCTTGTTTAAAGGATTAAATACCATGTTAAATTTTAGCACCTCTTTCCATCCTCAAACTGATGGACAGACTAAAAGAGTAAATCAGGTACTGGAAGATCTACTTAGAATGTACGTAAAGGAGCAGCCAGGTAAATGGCAAGATTATTTACACCTGGTAGAATCTGCTTACAATAATCATTATCAAGCTTCAGCTAGGTATAGTCCTTTCAAAATTCTGTATGGAAGGAAATGTAATACTCTCGTCTCTTGGAATAATCCAGTGGACAGGTTAGTATTGGGACCTGAATTATTGAAAGAAATGGAATTAATTGTAAAACATTTACAAGGTAATCTGAAAATTGTGCAAGATCAATAGAAAAGTCAAGCAGACCTTAAACGAACTCCAAAGGAGTTCTAGGTAGGAGAACATGTTTTCATTAAAGTGAGACCCAAAAAGAGTTCTCTGAGGTTGGGTATGCCACGTGCCCCAATTTGCAAAAACAATTTAATGTTATTTGAGGAACACTGTGTTATATTTTATGCTAAGTTTGTAATTGATGACCCAGTGGGGTCAAGAATAATTCATGTAGTTCAAAATATTTTATTTATAAATAAATAAATGATGAGACAACAGCTTAGAGAAGTTGTTAAAAGAGTGTTTACTGGTTAATTGGTGGAGGAGACTAGGTGGAGAGTAAACTGACAAGTGGCAGCATCCTCAAACCACTTCCAACTATTGCAGGTGGCAACTTCCTTATATTTGTGGTCATGATTCCCCAAGAAAGTGGAATCAGAGCAGGTGGCTCATTAAATGAAAACTGACCCAGAAGACTTAGGCATCTCTATAAAATTTTCCATTGAAGAAAGTGGAGGCTGCTCATTCTAGAGGTGATCATTAAGGGTGAATAAATTTACTCAAGAGAAATTCAATGGAGGAGATTACTGAAGTGAGTTTGAGGGGTTAACTGCTGAGTCTAAACTTGTTGCAACTTCTACTCTGAAGTTCATACTGCTGTGAGCATATTTTAATTACTAAGGTAATTGGACCAGTCAGGTGACAGAGGTCTTAAAGTTGTATTCTCCACCCAGTTCTCTTCCAAGAAGACCAAGAACAAGCTTAGGGGTCCTGAGGAAATGTTGTCTGAGCACTCTCTAGGAGTTTCATTGGGAGGAATAGCCTCCTTAAGCTGTTGTCGTCTTGTTATTAACAGGTTCTATTTGTCTTTATGTTATTTTTTTACTGTCTTCTGTAAAATGTTCTTTAGTTTCTAACTACAGACATGTTAGTATTTTAGGTTTTATGAAGGAAAGAATAACTATGTAATGTTAGACTTGGTAAATTACATATTATGTTAGAAAGAGAAATGAATATGTAAAATGTGAAACAGATAGAATTAGAACTCTCAAATTGTATTTTTCCACACCTAACTCAGGTAGTACTCTAGTACAGCTGGGTGTTTAGGTGAATGAGATGATTCTTTTACTTGGATGAAAACTATAACTAGATTTTACTTCATTTACTTATGATTTCTACTGTAAGGAAGTATTAGATATTGTCTGTCACTTTATTACTTCAACTTTACACTAAAAGATAGGTATGGAAAAGAATAGTTTACTCTTATTAAAATATACAAATTACAGTTTAATAATTAAACATAAGTATAGTAAGTAGGCTAACATCTAAAAAAAACGAAACACGTAAAAAAAAATTGTAAAACATTTTTTATAACATTGAAATTCCAGACACTGTGTGTCTCTGTCTAAGACCGAAGGATTCTACTATAATCCTTTTAAAACTACACAAGTTACTAAAAGATAAATATATTCTATTTTCAAATGTAGCATTAAAACCCTAATTATTTCTTAACTAAGAATTAAAACAAACTATAAAAAAAATCATTAAAGAACTTATTAAATAAACAGAGCTAGTATCGAACTATTATCTATAAGTAATACTATTATATATTATATATTATTAAACAGAGCTAAGATTTCTTTAAGTGCAAATAAGGTTGTTATTGAACTGTAGGGTTTATATAATAATTAACCCTTTAAAAGCCAAAACTAGAATAAAATATCACCCTTAAAAACACAGTAATCTTCCCATAAACTGTGCATTGAAAATCATTATATTCTAGGGTAATAATGAAATATATTACATATACAAATTAATGATTAAAATAATCCAATAATAATTAAACCATTTGCAAATACAGAATCCTTTATTAAGGATTGGCTTATAGCCTTAAATTCAAAGGGTCGAAGCTCAGACCTACTAATAAAACCAATTGGCATAACATCTTTTTATATTAAACAGTATCAAAATATTTGCTTACAGGAGAACAAAAATCATGTTCACATTACAACCCCGACTGTTTCACAGTCCTCCTTTACTAAAATTTACTGTAAAAAATGAATTAAACTAGACAGAGGTCGACAAGCCTCTCTGAGTTCAGAGCTGGGATCTTTTTAAAATGAAAATGAAAGCATTTACATTGCTCAAGCCGTAAGGCTAAAACATCTTTTAAAAACAATTTTACATCACGACTTCAAGAACCTTCTTCACCCTGCATGAAGTACCCATAAGGGTTTATAAAAACATAGACATACAATAAACAAGCTTTAAATCATAACTAACAGAGAACCGAGGCTGTGCATTCAACCACAGGAACCACTTCCAACAACCATAACCTCAAGCAGGAAAAACCCTCGCTAGAACCTGGACTTACCACTCGGAAGCCCATGAAAAGACTGAAGTATGAGCTCATTTCAATCCACAGTGTTGGAGCCGGTAGCAGGAACCTGCACATTCCAAACCAAAACATTTTATAAACTGGTTTGCATAAAATAGCAATAACCCTCGAACGATAAACAAATGAAAATAAAAAATGAGATATGGTAAGTTACCTGTTAACTTGGATTCGAAAACTGAGAAGAGATGCCACACCAGGTCACGTTGGCACCGAACCGAAAGGAAACGAACCTTGAAGTCACCTCTATGAAGAGGAAAGCAAGAAAACTGACTCAAGTTCACAATGCATAAGCTAGGGGTGAGCAGTTGCAGGATTAAGACAAGTACAAACTTCAGCCACATTGAGAAACCAACAACCACACTCACGATGTATTCTTCAACACATAGGAGAACCCAAACCATAAACGACGTTACCCAGCAATCATAATATAGCATTTGCAGGCAAAATGCCCAATGTTACAGGTGGTTATAGGCCCCTCATGGCCACGAGCTCACAGCTCGGCCAGCAAGGACAAGAACCCTCAGTATGAAAATGCAAAGGAGTAGGGTTTGCAATGTTATAAGTCAACCAACGAATGGATGAAATCCTAGCCACGTGCCCTTCCAAAAATCTCAACAAGTGTGGGTCGAAACCTTAAGTCAGCGCTGCACCAAAACATTTTGAAATCTATCATTGCAAATACCATGTAACCTATGATTGCCAATGATAAGAAACATGCCAACGATATATAATATGTCATGAGAATTAACAAAGTATAGGTTTAAACCATATAATATTTGCTTGCCATCGTTTCGATTCCATCATAATAGTTGTTTGGTAGGTAATACTAGCTTAGGTTATAAGTTAACACTTTTGTTATAACTTAAAATACTATTAGATTATAAGTTAACACATTTTTTATAACTTGAATTACTATTGTACTATAGTTATAATTCAAATACTTTAGTTACAACTTGGATGCTAATTTATCCCAGAAGTTCTTCATGCTTGCAAACAAGTCAAATAAGTATGGTGTAGTTTTAGAACTGTTGATGTATTTGTAACTTCGGAATGTATTCATCTATGTATCTTATGTCTTGTAACCCGATGTTTATTCCAGGATGTATCTATTATGTAATTGAGTCATGGTGTCATGCCCCGATGTTCTGATCAGGAGGATCTATAATGTAAACAAGTCATGTCAAATCATAGTGGGTAACCCTCCGATTGTCTAAGGGTTAAAGTCCCCGCAGTTTCGGGGCACTAGGGTTATTAGACTCTCCTAGTAGAGGTCGTCCCTAGTAGGGTTTTATTCATGCTGGGATTAGTATAAATAGAGAACTGCAGTCTCTATTTATCACACAAATCATTCACACTCAAGTGTAGTACATAGTTGATGAAGGAGAAGACACTGGGGCTAGATAAGAAGAAGGATACTGCTGTCAGAGATCACTTACTGTTTTGGGATTTTCTATTTTGGTGCTGATTCTATCTCTGAGGAAGTTGTGGGGTTTTCTCCATTTATGGTTTCCCTGAGGAAAAACACTGTGTTCATTGTCTCTTGTGTTTGATTGATGTGCTTGTTATTCTCTCAGTTAAAGATCCTAATAATGCTAACTTAATGTTTAAAAACTAACATGGTATCAGAGCTAACCTGAGAAGAAGACACTGTGCAGCTACGGGAACTAGGGATTCCTATTTTGTGGATCTTCCTCCACAGATTTTCAGAAAAAGTAAGGTGGAATAAATCTCCTCCTTAGGGTGCATCTTTCTGTCGAAGCAGAATCCAATTCTGAGGTTTTTCAGTTTTGGACCCGACACTATTGCCGGAAATTAGGGCTTTTCACAGAAGAGGAATTTTTCAATGAGCCCAGGCATGGATTGATATCCTCCCCAAAATCAAAGTTAGCGATAAATTTCAAGGCATTTGGGTGGACAGAACTCCGGAAAAGAAAAACCCTAATTTGCTCCTAATCTAGTACTGCGGGATTTCAGCTCCAAATCCAGATCCGACATATTGACCTGGTAAGATCTAAATATTTTGTATTTCCATTTGAGGTTCTCAGTTTAAGATGTCTCATCCTACCAATCTTGATGAAAATCTTGAGGGAGCTGATAACTTCCGAGCCTGGAAGTATAGGATCTCCCTGGTCTTGGAAGAAAATGAGTTAGACTCTTACATCCATAAGGAGGTTCCAGTTCTAGAGGGAGATGAGGCTAAGGCCTTACATAAGAAGAAGATGGTTATGGCAAAGAGGATCATTGCTAATTCTATCAAGGATCACCTCATACCATAGGTGTCCTCCCTCAAGACACCTAAAGCTATGTTTGATGCCCTAACCAAATTGTTTGAAGGGAATAACATAAACCGGAAGATGACTCTGAGGAATCAACTGAAGAATGTGAAGACCCAGAATGCAGAGACCATCTAGTCTTAGTTCACAAGGGTTTCTCATATCAAGGAAAAATTGGAAGCAATAGATGAAGAAGTGGAGAATGCAGAAATTGTGATGACCACCTTGAATGGTCTCCCCAAGACATGGGACTCTTTCATTCAACAGATCGGTGCTAGAAATAAGTTAGTCAAGTTCAGCAGACTGTGGGAAGAATGTTCTCAAGAAGAAGCTCAGATAGCAGATCAATAAGAGAAGATGGGAAGTGAAGATCAAGCTCTCACAGTACAATCCAAGAAGTCCAAATCCATCCATCACAGAAGTAAGTACTCTCATCATAGAAATAACTCTAGAAATCCTAGAGATAGGTCTAAGTACATTTTCTATACATGTGATGAAAAAGAACACTTTTCTAGAGATTGTCCTAAGAACAAAAGTAGCTCTCACAAGAAGAAGGGACACAAGAAAAGACATCATGCTCATGCTACAGAGGATGATGAACCTTCATCAAAGAGAACCAGATATGAAAGTGAAGATTCTTCAAGCGAGGATGCATGTGTTTTGATCTCCGCTCTCATAGGTAACATTACTCATGAAAGTAATAATTGGCTTATAGATAGTGGGGCTTCCAAACATATGATTGGATTCAAGGAATCCTTTGTGAAACCCTCAGAACATGAATCACCTCACAAGGTGAAGCTAGGAGATGACTACCAATATCCAATAAAAGGTAGTGGGGAATATTCCTATAAGCTAGACTCTGGAAAGTCTATAACAATGAAGGAAGTGTTGTTTATGCCAGGACTCAAGAAGTACCTTCTCTCCATATCAGCATTGGATGCAAAAGGAATGAGGGTTGAATTCATAGATGGTCAAGTCATCATGTGGCCAAAAGGAAAGACTATTGATGATGCAATAGTGATTGGTGAACAAGAAGGAGGTTTGTACAAATTGAAGGGCATCTAGAACAAGATTTGGTCCATGACACAGTAGAGCCAAGTGAACTTTGGCATAGAAGGCTTGCACATGTGCATTAAAGAGCACTACCTCTTGCAATCAAAGCTATTGAAGGTCTTCCATAAATGCAAGCAAAACATGATGGGGTCTGCAAAGGATGTGCGAAGGGAAAGAACACAAAGAAGACATTTCCAAGTAGTGAAAGCAAAGCAAAAGGAATCTTGGAAATCATCCACTCCGATGTATGCGGTCCTATGTCATCAAGATCACTAAGCGGGTATGCATATTATGTTTCTTTTATTGATGAATTTTTCTTGGAAGACATGGGTTTACTTCATGAAGAACAAAGATGAAGTATTCAGCAAATTCAAGGAATTCAAAGCCTTGATCGAAAACCACACTGAAAAGAAGATCAATACTTTTCGATCAGATAATGGCGAAGAATTCACTTCAAATGAATTCAAAGAGCTATGTAAAGAATCAGGGATTAAGAGGGAGTTGTCCACTCCTTATAATCCTCAACAGAATGGGATTGCGGAACGAAAGAACAAAACTATCATGGAAGCTGCAAGAGCTATGCTTCATGATCAAGATATTCCTATGCATCTTTGGGCGGAAGCTTCCAGAACAGCGGTGTATGTACAGAACGTACTCCACATAGAGTACTCGAGAACAAGACTCCTGAATAAGTCTTCTCTGGAAATAAACCAAAAGTCAGCCATCTCAAAATATTTGATTGTCTTGTGTACATACACATTCCAAAAGAGAAGAGAACAAAATTAGATCCTTCAGGAAAGAAGGGTATATTTGTGGGATACTATGAAAGCTCGAAGGCTTACAGAATCTATTTCCCAAGATACAAGAAGATTGAAATCAGCATGGATGTGACATTTGATGAAGACACAGCTTACAACAAATCCAGAAAGAGACCTGTTGAAGAACATGAAGAAGCAGATGCACCCAGAATCCATGACACAACCATGAACAAAGAAATTCAAGAAGAAGATCGAGAATTTGAAGAACCACAAAGACCTGTAGATCCACCTCTGGAGAAGAATCCTCATAAGAGGAAACCTACTTGGGTACAAGAACTTATCCAAAGTGCGGAAATATATGGGGCTCCAGAAGAGAATCACAGAGAAAGAACAAGGACCAAATCTTGCTTCGGGTATGCAGCTTTACTATGTGATTTCATTGACAAAGAACCTTCCAATTATGAAGAAGCAACAGAACGAAAAGAATGGAAGGATGCTATGATCAAAGAATACCAATCGATCATGAAGAACGATGTTTGGGATGTTGTCCCAAGACCAGAAGGGAAGTCAGTTGTAACTTCCAAATGGATCTACAAGATCAAGCATGCTACAGATGATAGCATTGAAAAATATAAAGCAATATTTGTGGCTCGAGGTTTCTTTCGGAAAGAAGAAACATATTATGAAGAAACCTTTACACCTGTAGCCAAATACACTTCCATCATATCAGTACTGGCTCTGGTTGTAGTGATGAAATGGAAGATACACCAGATGGATGTCAAGACTACTTTCTTGAATGGTGTAGTAGAAGAGGGAGTGTATGTGGAGCAGCCACTCAATTTCGAGACACATGATGGGAAGTATCATGTATGCAGATTGAAGAAAGCCCTGTATGGTTTGAAACAGGCACCCAAGACTTGGTATGGAAGAATTGACGGCTTTCTATCCAGTTTGGGCTTTACCAAGAGTAAAACAGATTCCAACCTGTCCTACAAGATTGAAGATGGCAACCCAGTGATCCTTCTACTGTATGTAGATGATCTGTTTGTAACAGGTATAGATGGGTTGATTGCTGATACGAAGAAAAAGCTTGCTGTCGAGTTCGAAATGAAGGAATTGGGTATGATACATTATTTCTTAGGTATGGAGGTGCGGCAGAGTACGGATGGAATCTTCCTTGGACAAGGGAAGTATGTAGTAGAGATCCTGAAGAGGTTTGGGATGATGGACTGCAAGTCTATGGCCACACCTATGGCATCGAACCTGAAGCTATTAAATGATGCTTCATCAGAGTCAGTTGATGCTATGATGTATCATCAGATGATTGGGTCCTTGATGTACCTGACGAACACGAGACCAGACATTTTCTTTGTTGTGAACACTTTGAGCCAGTTCTTGACAGATCCAAGAAATGTTCACTTGATTGCTGCAAAGCCTATTCTGAGATACCTGAGGGGTACAGTTGATTATGGGCTCATGTATGAGTTGAATCAGAAGATTAACCTCGAGGGTTATGTCGATTCATATTGGGCAGGCAGTGCCATCGATAGGAAGAGCACTTCAGGATGTTGCTTCAGTATGGGATCACGTATGATCTCTTGGTTTAGCAGGAAGCAATCCTGTGTGGCACTGAGTACAGCTGAAGCAGAGTATGTCGCAGCTTGTTTAGCTAGTTGTGAGGCAGTATGGCTGCGAAAGCTACTGTCTGGAATATTTGATCTCTAGTTGGATGCTACTTGTATACACTGTGACAACCAGAGTTGCATGAAGTTTTCAGAGAATCCAGTGTTCCATGACAAGTCGAAGCATATTGAGATCAAGTATCACTATATCAGGGATATGGTGCAGAGGGGAGCAGTGAAGCTCCAGTATGTTGTGACAGAAGAACATATAGCTAATGTATTGATGAAGCCATTAGCTAGGCTAAAGTTTGAGTACTTTAGGGAGAAGCTTGGTGTTCTCCAGATCGAGGTTTTCTCCAAGAGAAGGTGATGAGACCCATAGCCATTCTGACATGGTGAGAGGATTAGCTCCTTCCATGGTCAAATGTAAGGGCTGAGCCATTCTATCATGGTGAGAGGATTGGATCCTTCCATGTCAGATATGAGTGTTGGCCATTCTGTCGAGTAGGACAGATGTAATGGCAAATTCCATTCTAGGAATGGAGGCACCTAGTTAGTTACCATGAAAACTCAGTCTAGGACTGAGAAACCATTCTGATGTGATAGAGGGATGCGTTCCCACTTGATCAGATGTAAGGGCTGAACCATTCTATCATGGTTAAAGGATTAAGTTCCTCCCATGTCAGATATGAGTGTTGACCATTCTGACGAGTAAGTCAGATGTAAGGGAAACTGCCATTCTAGGAATGGAGGCACCTGGTCAGTTACCAGGTAGCTCAATCTAGGACTAGGGGCCATTCTGATGTGATGGTAGGATTAGTTCCTCCATGATCAGATGTGAGTGCATGCCCTTTTCAATGCGGTACTTCGTGCATGGTCGGTTTGTAAGTGCAGATCCCTTTCTGATGTGGTGCTTTGTGCATGGTAGGTTTGTAAGTGCAGAGCCGTTTCCAATGCAGTGCTTCATGCATGGAGAGTTTGTAAGTGCTAATCCCTTTTCGATGCGGTGCTTCGTGCATGGTTGGTTTGTAAGTGTTGAGCCTTGTCGATGCGGTGCTTTCGAGCATGGTCGACTGTAAGTGTTGTGCCTTTCTGACAGGATGAGGTCGGATATAAGTGCAGAGTCTTTTTGATGTGGTGTTCTTACACATGGTCGAATATAAGTGTTGAGCCTTTCTGACAAGATGTGGTCAGATATGAGTGCTGGGCCTTTCTGACAGGATGAGGTCAGATGTGAGTGCTGGGCGTGCCTTTCTGACAAGATGAGGTTAGATGTAAGAGTTGGGCAGGCCATTCTGAATTAAGTGTTAGATATAAGCATTGATGAAGACATACATGAAGGGTAGGCCTACAGGATTGACTCTGTAGAACTTCCTATGACGAGAAGAATCGAGATAGCACCATTATCAGATAGCATATGATGATGATCCAGATAAAGTGATCCAGATGAGATGATCCAGACTTGATGACGATCCAGCTCAAGTGACTATCCAGTTGTGATGATGATCCAGACTCGATGATCCAGATCAAGTGATCCAAATGAGATAATCCATACTTGATGATGATCCAGATGGAGTGATGATCCAACAGTGATGAGCCAGTAGTCATGATGATGTAGATCCCGTGATAAAGAAGAAGAAGATGACTTGAAGACTCAAAGACGAAGAAGACTTGAAGACTCGAAGACAAAGAAGAATTGAAGAGTAAGAAGACTTGAATATGACGAGATGATCCAATTGATGCAGAGAAGAATACCAATGCTGAAAATTGTGTCGAAAGAATACCTTCCTAGTTAAGAGGGAGTGTTGATGTATTTGTAATTTCAAAATGTATTCATCTATGTATCTTTGTTGGGAAATAGGGCAGACCCAGGTTTTATACCTTTAACCTCACACGAACAAAAGACCCACAGTGTTGGCCCTTTCGGCAACAACCTGCGAACAGGTTGCAGTCTCACCCAAAACAGCTATGGGGTGCCGCAGAACCAGGTTTCTGCAAGCAGAAGAGGGATATTACTATACCTTTAGCTTTTAACAGATAATAAATATAAATCACAGAGCTTAATATTCACTTATTTAGCTTCGTAGTTAGATAAACAATAGTGCCTTGCACAACCCTTTACTGGAAATTCACAGCGAATTTATTAACTAGCAGTGATCTTTACTTATCAGATATATAGATATTAATGCATGAAAGAACACAATAGAAACAGCACACAAAACAACGACACAAGATATAACGTGGTTCACCCCCAGTGTAGGGGTTACGTCCACAGAACTGTGTTTTATTCAACTTTCTACAAAATCCACAGTTCTGATCTGCGCACTCAGCTGCAGATCCCTTCAATTCCTCAAAGTCACACACACAGCTACAGGCCTATGTGTACACAGCTGCAGATTTCCTTAGTCACCCAAAAACCCTCTGCGCACATAGCTGCAAAGGTCATCCACGCACACAGCTGGGACTTAACCTTTTCTTACCAAATAGCCTTAGCTTCGCATCAATTCATCTTACACAAAAATCCTAACCTTACTACTTTACAAGAGTGCATATTTATACAGCGCACATATTACAAAACCCTGGGCTTAAACCATGGGCACCCCGAACCCTAAACCATGGACTTAAACCACGGGTTTATTACAAAATAAGGTTTTTACTCAACCCCGACACCCCTAAGACTGTTTTGAGTCATAACTCCATTTATAATCTCCCGTAACTCCGCAGAGTTACCCATCCTAAGGACCGTTAGGGTGCATGCCCCAACAGGCCCCTAAGACTCACCAGTGGCACGTCCCGGGACACTCAGCTGCTTTTCTGGTGGTAGAATCTTGTTGGTGAAGCCTGGTGCACTGCTTGCTGAAGCCATACATGCGGTTGCTGGCTGGTTGTTCCTTTCCTTCGTGAAATGCAGGTTAAGGCCTTCTGGATCTATCAGCGACCCCATCCTTCGATCTGCTTGTCGAACATTTGACCATCCACAACTTAGGGTCCCTAGAGTTGTGTGTCAAGATGCATAAGACAAACAGCCGTCGTGGTTCTATCAAACCAGGAGGATACATCTTGGGATGTTTCAGAGTTTTTCTGTGAAGACCGATGATGTTCTTTGTGCGGCATAGAGCGCACTTCTGCCTTTCTTGCGACCCCTTAGAGTGAACTTCTGCCTTTCTTTGTGCCTTGGTCGAGCATGGCTGCCCAGGTGGATTACTCAAAAGGTTCAGTAGACCTCTCTCCCTAACCACTCATAATAACTTATGGACTTCACGGTCATTCGACATAGTGCTAACTGAAAAAACTCAAAGACATGCACAATGCATGAGTCGCAGGCCAATGTAGCTTCTAATAGAATCCCGAAAATAGAATCTATCATCATGGTGTATTAATGACGCACAATTTGATGAAGTGTCATAAATCCTGTCCACACGGCGCTAGATTTTCCCAAGATCTCATTATTGCAGGCAGTGAGGGTAGTTCGCGTGCCGGTGCCGCCAAGTCTGGTTTGTCCCATCCGTCACATTTTAAGCTGTGACACACTTTTAATATCCGACATAACTACTAGCTTCAGCTTCTCCTTGACAAGAACCTTCGACACAATATTAACCTTCGAACTTTGACAGTCTTCTACACTTCATAGTTTTGAGGACAGCTTCATTATAGTCTAGCACCCAATTTCAACTGTTCTTGGTACTTAGACTGTCCTTCTTGGGGTTACTTCTGATTAGGAGGTCCTGGCCTGTCCCTATACTTCTTTACCCGACTGCCATTTACCATAGAGGGTAACATTTCTCCATTCAACTTAGCTAACTAGACTGCTCCTCCATCAGTAACTTTCTGCACTATGTATGGTCCTTTCCAATGTGTCTTGAACTTACTCGGGAATTTCATGAATTTGCTGTCATATAAGAGCACAAGATCACCCTGATGGAACTGCTTCTTCTTGATATGTCTATCATGCCATGATTTTTCTCGAGCTTTCTGCACTTGCTACTGGAACCCTACAATAAATCTGTCCTCTTCAAGTTCTAGTATCTTTTTCAGCCTTTCTGTTATTATCTTTGGGTCATCCATCTCTGTGAAAGCAGATATTCTAAGGCTAGGAACAATGTATTCCATGGGCATGACTTCTTCTTGCCCATAGACCAACCTAAAAGGTGTATGGCCTATCAATTTCTTGCAGGTAGTCCTATAAACCCATAGTACTACTGGAATTCTAAGATCCCAGTCATTTCTGTTAACGTTGCAAACCTTCGTCAGAGCCTGTTCAAGTATCTTTTTAAAAGCTTCGACAGTCCCATTTGCTTGTGGATGATAGGCAGTACTCTTCTGATAATATACCTGAAATTCTTCAATCAATACTTCAATAGTCTTATTTAGAAAATGTGAGCCCTGATCACTCATAAGGACTCTAGGTCACCCAAATCTGGACAAGATGTTATTGAAGATGAACTTTGCAGTTGTAGTAGTGCTACAATTCTTGACTGGTTGAGCTTCGGCCCATCGGGTGAGGTAATCAGTTGTTGTAATAATGTCTCTTGTGCCTGAATTCTTCGCGGGGGGGTTGATAGGTCCAAGAAAATCAATAGCCCATTTTTCAAAGGGTTGTAAAGTTACCTACGGAACCAGAGGCATCTCATCCCTCCTGGATGGTTTGCCTGTCCTTTGACAAATGTCGCAGCTGTGGAAATATTCTCTTGCATCCTTGTGAATTGTGGGCCACCACAATCTGGCTGTCAGAATCTTCTGTGCTGTATATTTTCTTGCGTAGTGACCTCCTACTTCCCCAGAATGTGCCTCAGCCAAAATTAACGGCTTCCCATGTTCTAGGACACATCTGCGCAGTATTTCATCTGGTCCCATCTTATATAATTGTCCTACTATTAAGGTAAAGTCAGCTGCTCGAACCACCAGCTGCTTCTTCTGCTATGTTGTCATCTCGGCGGGTGGAAAACCTGTAGACAAATACTGAACAATATCCTGAAAGTATTCATCAACCATCTGGATGGCAAACAACTGGGCATCAGGAACACATTCGTTCAGGCTGATAGGTTCTTCTCCCGACTCGAGCCTCGATAAGTGGTCAGGACCTAGATTCAGTCTTCCTGGTTTGACTATGATCTCAAAGTCATATTCTTGAAACAGAAGCAGCCATCTGCATATCCTTGCACCTAGCACAGGCTTGTTAACCAAATACTTCAAAGCAGAATGGTCAGTAAACATCTTAAAATGAGAGCCTAACAGATAATGTCGAAACTTCTGCAATGCATACACCATAGCTAGAACTTCTCGTTCTGTCGTAGTATAATTTTTCTTTGCTGTGGACAATTTCCTACTTGCAAAAGAAATGGGGTGATCAATATTACCTTCACTTGACTGGGTCAATACTATACCCAGAGCAATGGAGGATGCATCGACATGCACATGAAATTCCTTATTCCAGTCAGGGAATACTAAGATGGGAGCAGTTACCATCTTTTCCTTTAGAATATCCAAACTTGCTTGACACTTAGGTGTCCACTCGAACTTAATATCTTTCTTCAACTGTTTTTCCATCGGAGCAGTAATCTGAGCATACCCTTTAATAAATTTCCTGTAATATCCAGTATGACCAAGTGTAGTGCGAAGTTGTCTAACAGATGTTGGAGGTGGCAGGTTCACAATAATAGCTATCTTCGTCGGATCCATCATCAAGCCTTGTTTACATACAATGTGACCTAGCAGAATCCCAAAAGGTGTACAAAAGATACACATTTCTGTAGCAAAGGTTGTCTTATGTCGATCCTTTGGAGCAATTCTGATCTGATGGTAACCTGAAAATCCATCAGTAAAAGAGTACACTTCTTGACCCCTGACATTGTCTAACACTTCATCCGTGAAAGGTGTGGGGAAGGGATCATGTAGACAAGCATCATTCAACTTCCTTAAATCAACACAGATTCGTATTTCACCCTTAGTCTTCTTCTCTTGCACAACCATAGGACTGACCCACTCAGATTCCTCAACGGGATCAATAATTCCTGCAGCAAGCATCTTATCCAGCTCCATCCTAAATTTTTCCTTGTACTTAGGGTTTAACCTATAAGGACGTTGTTTCACAGGATTCGCATCAAGTTTCAAGGGGATCTTTATGACTCCTATATCACCCAGGATACCTTTCATCTCCGAAAACTTTGTTGGAAATAGGTCCTGATATTCATGGAGAAGTTGGGTCACTTTGCTTACCATTTCGTCGTCCCAATAATATCCAATGGTAGCATGCTTAGGTTGTTCTTCTAAGCCAATGTTTACGGTCTGCATCTTCAGGGACTGTGTCACCTCAGGAACTTTGACTGTTGGTCCATGAACTTCGCAGTGGCCTTCTACCTCCGGAATATCAATGTTGCACGGATCGTCATCCTCGTCAATTGTGAGGTTATAACATTCGACTGCATTAGCTTCTTGTGCCTTCCAATCCAGTTGGTATTCTGCTATCTCTTAATCATCAAACACCTTAGTATGGATCAACCTAATAGCTGCGTCTAGAGCAAGGAAAACCTCATTACTGGAAAATGTCAATACAAAACTGTTAAACTGGTAATTCTTGCACAACAGTGGCCATGTAGCTCATACAATCTGTTCTGCCAATTCTCGAGACCATCATCTGAATCCGTCATGCAGGAGCTATCACACTACCAATCCATAATACCTTTGGCATTAGGGTCAACATAATCCTCTTCCTTCGCTGTGATATTGTAGATATGGTCCAACACATCCTGATATTCATCTCAGAGGGGTTCTGTGTACCTTTCTCCTTGAGAAGGATCCAATGGGACTATGACTTTCAAATCTTTCCCTTCAAAAATCATCTGTCTCTTCTTAAGGTTAATCACGACAGCATTTACCATTGCCCACTCAATACCTAACAAGGCTGGATAGGGATTGCTGTCGTCAATGATCTCAATAACTTCGAAGTCTGCTACAGTACAAACACCATCAATATCTACTGGAACATTAGGGAATCATCCTAGGGGCACAATCTTCTGCTGATTGGCTAATCTCAACTATATAGGTGACCAGTCAAGGGCAGGTTTTCCCATTTGTTCCCAGATCTTCTTGGTTAGAACATTTACCTCTGATCCTAGATCCAAAATAACATCAGTCATATCATATTCTCCTATCTGAGCATTCAATCTCATTTCCCTACCAGTTCTCCTAACTCTATTAACAGGTTTTCCCTGACCAGAACTTTGCTGAGGTTCACAGGAAGCAATAACTTTCTGCAACTCAGTTAAAGCATTCGGATTTCTTAAGAGTTTCAGACAACTCTGTAAAAAAGGAGGACAGGGTACTTACTTTGTCCATTGAAGCTTCTTGCGGCAGCAACTGCTGCTGATGTGGTTGCGCAGGTACTACTGATGTACTGGAATCCACAAAATCTTTCTGGGCTTCCGTGAATGTTTCTTTCTCTTTTTCAATATCAAAGGCAGGAACTTTCACGGGGGCCTTACAAACCCAAGCCTCGTCAGGTTGTTTCTTGGTAGGCTGTATATGCGTCGTAGCTCCACTTCTGGTAAAAACATTAATGGCTGGGGCAAGTCTTTGCTCAACGAAAATCATCTGAAGATTATGAGTAGGGGCACTGTTTCGTTCCTGAATCTTATCTATCAACTGCGGGCACTGCTCGATCACATGATCTACTGCCTGGAAATACCGACATGTCGTAGTGGGGTTCTGACAGTCGCGAGCCAGATGTCCAGCCTTGTTACAGTTATAACACACCACCTGACCACGTCCTCTACCAGCCATACCACCACGACCACGGCCTCCAAAACCACCTCTACCCGATGCACCACTGCAGTATCCATAGCCATCATTAATCCGTCCCTCATTTTGTACCCGATAGGCATCGTAGGTGCGTTCTATCATGAGGTCATAACTGCGACACTCATCTTCATTATGTCCTACAGACTTACAGAATTTACAATAGGGGTTCTTAGGTACTTTTCCATACCTCTATAGCAGATAGCAGTCTTCAGGTCGATGCTGCCCTGTGGTTCTGTAAAGCTCACAATAAATAACTTGCGGGGTAAACGGGTTTGGCACACCAGTATTCGGGTAATTTCTTACCACAGGATAGTGTTCCTTGGCATGACCTTCTGTGCGACATTGCGCACACCAAACCTCTTCGCGACCGGTTTTTCCTTGTTTCATATCCCGAAGCTCCAGATCCATCGCAGCCAACTGCGCTTGGATTTGAGCAATACCAAAATTGTGTGTGACAGGGGCGGTTTCAAGCTTCATCGCGATTTCCAGAGCCTCCTGCTGGTCAGCAACCTTCTGTTGCATGAGTGGAGTTCGGATATGCGGTAGCAACGCTGCAATGAACCATTCCTTGTGCTGCGCAGGTCCAATGGTAAAACTGACTTGGTCTAGCAGAACTTTGAACCTCTGATCAAAAACCCACAACGAAACCAATTTTTTGGGCAATAGGGCAGACCCGGGTTTTATACCTTTAACTTCACACCAAAAAAAGACCCACAGTGTTGGCCCTTTTGGCAACAACCTGCAAACAGGTTGCAGTCTCACCTGAAACAGCTATGGGGTGCCGCAGAACCAGGTTTCTACAAGCAGAAGAGGGATATTACTGTACCTTTAGCTTTTAATAGATTATAAATATAAATCACAGAGCTTAATATTCACTTATTTGGCTTCGCAGTTAGATAAACAACAGTGCCTTGCACAACCCTTTACTTGGAATTCACAGCGAAGTTATTAACTAGCAGTGATCTTTACTTATCAGATATATAGATATTAATGCATGAAAGAACACAATAGAAACAGTACACAGAACCATGACACAAGATATAACATGGTTCACCCCCAGTGTAGGGGTTACGTCCACAGAACTGTGTTTTATTCAACTTTCTACAAAAACCACAGTTCTGATCTGCGCACTCAGCTGCAGATCCCTTCAAGTCCTCAAAGCCGCACCCACAGCTGCAGGCCTCTGCGCACACAACTGCAAATTTCCTTAATCACCCAAAAACCCTCTGCGCACACAGCTCCAGAGGTCGTCCACGCACACAGCTGGGACTTAACCTTTTCTTACAAAATAGCCTTAGCTTCGCATCAATTCATCTTACACAAAAAGCCTAGCCTTACTACTTTACAAGAGTGCATATTTATACAGCGCACATATTACGGAACCAATTTGTTGGGAAATAGGGCAGACCCGGGTTTTATACCTTTAACCTCTCACCAACAAAAGACCCACAGTGTTGGCCCTTTTGGCAACAACCTGTGAACAGGTTGCAGTCTCACCCGAAACAGCTATGGGGTGCCGCAGAACCAGGTTTCTGCAAGCAGAAGAGGGATATTACTGTACCTTTAGCTTTTAACAGATTATAAATATAAATCACAGAGCTTAATATTCACTTATTTAGCTTCGCAGTTAGATAAACAACAGTGCCTTGCACAACCCTTTACTGGGAATTCACAGCGAAGTTATTAACTAGAAGTGATCTTTACTTATCATATATATAGATATTAATGCATGAAAGAACACAATAGAAACAACACACAGAACCATGACACAAGATATAACATGGTTCACCCCCAGTGTAGGGGTTACGTCCACAGAACTGTGTTTTATTCAACTTTCTACAAAAACCACAGTTCTGATCTGCGCACTCAACTGCAGATCCCTTCAAGTCCTCAAAGCCGCGCACACAGCTACAGGCCTCTGCGCACACAGCTGTAGATTTTCTTAATCACCCAAAAACCCTCTGCGCACACAGCTACAGAGGTCGTCCACGCACACAGCTGGGACTTAACCTTTTCTTACCAAATAGCCTTAGCTTCACATCAATTCATCTTACACAAAAATCCTAACCTTACTACTTTACAAGAGTGCATATTTATACAGCGCATATATTACAAAACCCTGGGCTTAAACCATGGGCACCCCGAACCCTAAACCCTGGACTTAAACCATGGTTTTATTACAAAATAAGGTTTTTACTCAACCCCGACACCCCTAAGACTATTTTGAGTCATAACTCCGCTTACAATCTCCCGTAACTCCGTGGAGTTACCCATCCTAAGGACCGTTAGGGTGCACGTCCCAACAATCTTATGTCTTGTAACCCGATTTTTATTCCAGGATGTATCTATTATGTAATTGAGTCATGTTGTCATGCCCCGATGTTCCGATCAGGAGGATTTATAATGTAAAAAAGTCCTGTCAAGTCATAATGGGTAACCCTTTGATTGTCTAAGGGTTAAAGTCCCCGCAGTTCCGAGGCACTAGGGTTATTAGACTCTCCTAGTAGAGGTTGGGCCTAGTAGGGTTTTAGTCATGCCGAGATTAGTATAAATAGAGAACTAGAGTCTCTATTTATCACACAACTCATACACACTCAAGTGTAGCGCATAGTTGACGAAGGAGAAGACACTGGGGCTAGATAAGAAGAAGGATACTGCTGTCAGAGATCACTTGTTGTTTTGGGATTTTCTATTTTGGTGTTGATTCTGTCTCTGAGGAAGTTGCGGGGTTTTCTCCATTTATGGTTTCCCTGAGGAAAAATACTGTGTTCATTGTCTCTTGTGTTTGATTGTTGTGCTTGTTATTCTCTCAGTTAAAGATCCTAATAATGCTAGCTTAATGTTCAAAAACTAACAAGAACTAGTAAAAGGAAGCATGGAATGGTTATAACATAGCTTATGACTATAGTGAAAAGGAAAATCCTTAAAATTCTCAAAACAAAATATTTATGCTGTTAATTGAGGAATTCTTCAAGAAAATGAAGACTAACATTAATGGAGAATTTCTCATAAAGAGTCTAATAACTCATTGTTAATTTTATAATTGAAAAACATAGGAACATGTTCATGCTTAAATAGAAGGACACCTTGAGTATTGAAGTGAGATTAGTTGCGAGATCACTAAGCAGCTGAAGTAAACCGAAACCAAAACCATGAGCTCTATGCTCTCTTTGGGAATCTATAAATAACCAGTGCTGTAAACACAAGAAAACTAACCATGTACTATAGACTTTTGGAAAATAATCATCATACGACTGAAGAAACTTTGGTAAGTACTTGCTCTTATATTTTAAACCATTGTTTATGTTTTTTATGGAAATTCAATATGGCGTTAGTTATATAAATACATTCATAGATTCATAACAACGAAAGAAAATTCACATTACCTCCTCGAAGATAAGCAGCTTATTTAACCTTTTCTTAAACTAGCATATTAACATGCTAAGAAAGTTTTTTTTTTCTCGATGTAATTTTAAACATAACACCTACAAGATCATACGCTTACCTTCTAAACCTGTAAGAACCAGCAGTCCAATTGAGTTAGCAGAACGCTAAGTAATCCCCAATCTCAAACAAGATTTCTTACCTACTTGACAAAAGTAAATCAGCAGTATATCTAGCAGCAACTAAATGCAAGTCCTTTTCCTAAATCTAATGAAATTAAAGCTATTAAGTCATTAATAGTACTAACACAAGTGTTTAAGATTACATACATAGTTTATAGATTCTTTTTATTGAAACAAACCTTTGACCTTTTTTAAATTGTTTCATTTTCCGCTAACCGTTAGCAGTTACTTAGCTGTGACTTTAGACATTTTATGTCACTTTTAAAAAATTTAATTTTTACGAAATTTTGGGTTATTACATGTGGTATCAGACCACAAGGTTCAAACACTAGGCCTTAATGAAGCTCAACTTGCTTATATGGAACAATAAATTTAAATAATTATGGTAATGTTGTTTTCTTTGAATGATATACACAGAGAAATTTGTTTCTGAAGTTCATGACAGGTATGGAAAGATTGGAAGAATATGCAGATGAGGAATCTCCTTACACTGAACGAGATAATCTACAAAAAGAACCTATACAAGAAGATATAACCAATAATTCTTCCGAACTACTACAAACAATTAAAGAATTAAAATCAGAGATGGAATCAATTAAGAAATAAAATGAGAGGATTCTGAAAGCTCAAGAAGAGCCGAATCATATCTTAATAGAAAGATTTCATACTAAGGGAAAGGGTAAAAGAGCTGATTCTGAAGATATAGGTTATCAGCATAAGTATAAAAACACTAAACAAGTTAAAAATGAAAGTAGCTCATCTTTTGAACTATATGGTGATAAACACAACTCTCATTATACTAGTGACAGTAGTGAGGATAACCACCATACTAGGAAAAGAAAATATAAACCTTATGAAGAAATCTCTAGGGAGTTCAAGAAGATCAAGCCGCCAACATTTAATGGAGAAACTGAAAAGGGGGAAGAAGCCGAATCCTGGCTATCCGGGATGAAGAAGTACTTCCAAATTTATAACTATTCTAATCAACTGAAGGCTAGGATGGTTATTTGTAATCTTATGGGGAAAGCTGATATATGGTGGCATCTTTTAAAAAGAGTGAAAGGTATAAGAGAGAAAAACATAAATTGGAGCACATTCAAGAAATACTTCAAAAATAAATTTTTATCTGAACAGGACTATGAGGAAAGGGCTAAGGAATTATACGAGTTAAAATTGGGTACAATGAATATGAAAGAACTGAATAGTAAATTTCTTAGTTTGCTCAGGTATGTGCCATAAATTATGGATGAGAAACCTAAGGTACAACAGTTTCTCAGTTGTTTACCTTATCATATAAAGGACAGGATTGAGTATGACAATCTAAAAACTCTAGAAGAAGCCATGAGAAAAGCGAACTTCTGTTATGAATAAAATCGTAAAAAGAAGAGTATGGCCAACTGGAAGGCCAAACGGAATAATAACTTTGATCAAAAGAAGAAAGAGTATGTACCTAATTGAAATTCTAAAAATAATAACACCAGAAATTTTCCTAATAATAATTTCCATGGGAATAAAAGTAATTCACAGACCAATCAAAGTAATCAAAAGAATAAAGAGTCTACTAACAATCACAGTAACCACTCAAAGAAATTTGAATGAAAAAAACCCATAAAGTGTTGGGAATGCAATGGTCCGCATTATGCATCAGTCTGTCCCAATCGGAAGAAGACTGTCAGCAACATCCACACAATACAGGAGGAGATGATTGTTGGTGATCTAGCGAGGACAATGCCCAGGATCAACGCAGCATTAGAGAATCAGCAAGCAGACTATCAAACTTTCATGGTGGAAGTAGAAGGTAAGATAAATAAAATACCTATATCTATTTTGATTGATCCAAGAGCTAGTTTAAGCTATATTTCTCCTAATTTGGTAGAAAAGTGTAAACTTCCAGTTGAAAAGTTTGCAAGTTCTTGGTTAGTTCAGTTAGCTACTGGTGCAAAGAGAAAGGTAATTAGCTTTGTCAAGAATTGTGCAGTAACTATGGATCAATTTGAAACTTTTGTTAAGCTCAATGTACTACCTTTAGGTTTGTATGATATATTAATTGGTATTTATTGGTTAGAGCAGCATATGGTGGTCTTGAATTGCTTCGATAAAACCTTTACTGGCATAAATAACGATGAAAAAGTAATAAGTGTAAAGGGAATCCCTAGGAAAACAGTCATAAGGCATATCTCTGCTCTGCAGCTTAAGAGAGCTGTTAGGAAAGGTTGTAAGGCGTATGCAGTAATAGTAACCAATGAAGAAAACCTGAACAACATAGATAAATTAAAATTGGAGGATATACTGGTTCTAAAGGAATATTCAGATGTATTTCTGAAAGAAATTCCAGGACTGCCTCCAAAATGGGAATTACATTTTACTATTGAGTTGGTACCTGGTGCAGTTCCCAGCTCAAAAGCCCCTTATCGAATGAATATACTCGAACTAAATGAACTTAAGTCATAGTTGAAAGAACTTATTGATAATAATTATATTGGACCCAGTGTGTCTTCCTACGGGGCACCAACCATCTTTGTTAAGAAAAAGGATGGAACTCTACGACTATGCATAGATTATCGCCAATTAAATAATATGACTATCAAGAATAGATACCTATTACCTCTCATAGATAATCTGTTTGATCAACTACGTGGAGCCATGGTGTTTTCAAAGATTGACTTACGGTCTGGATATCACCAAGTCAGAATTAAAGATGAAGACATCTTTAAAAGAGCTGTTAGAACTCGATAAGGACATTACGAGTTTGTCGTTATGCCTTTCGGGCTTACTAACGCTCCAGCTGTTTTTATGTGTCTAATGAATAATGTAATGCCCAAATATATGGATAAATTTGTGGTCATATTTATCGACGACATATTAATTTATTTGAAATTTGAAGAAGAACATAAAGAACACTTAAAAATTGTCTTGCAAGAGTTACGAGAGCATCAACTTTTTGCGAAATTTAGTAAATGCAACTTCTTTAAAGATAAAATCCAGTCCTTAGGTCATGTGGTGACTAAAGAAGGAATTTCATTGGATCCCGAAAAGATAAAGGCAATCGAAGATTGGCCAATCCCAAAAGACGTAACTGGCATCCGATCATTCATGGGGATTACCGGTTATTACCGGAGGTTCATCAAAGGGTTTTCGAGGATTGCAAATCCGATAACCTCTTTGCCAAAAAACGGGAATAAATTTGGTTGGAATTAGAAGTGCGAAGACAGTTTTAAAAAGTTAAAAACCTTATTAACCAGCGCACCAATTTTAAGAATTGCTGACCATAATAAATATTTTATAGTATGTACTGACGCCTGCAATGACGGTTTAGGTGGAGTATTGACTCAGGAAGGACATGTGATTGCTTATGACTCTAGGAAATTGAAGATTCCTGAAAAAAATTATGCGACCTATGACTTAGAATTAGTTGTTGTCATACATGCTTTAAAGATGTGGCGTCATCATTTAATTGGAAGGAAGTTTATCTTAATGACGAATAATAAAGGATTGAAATATATGTTAGATCAACCTAACTTGAAAGCTAATCAAGCTAGGTGGCTAGCTTTTATAAGTGAATACGATTTTGAAATTCAACACATCAAAGGAAAGGAGAATAAATTTGCTAATGCATTAAGTAGAAATGCAAAGCTGAATTTTACAGCAGCTATCAGCACTTATACAATAGATTTGGAAGAATAGCTTAAAGCGGGAATAGAACAAGATGAAAATTACCTAAAGTTACAAGCAAAAGCGAAAGAAAATCTAATAGAAAGTCTAAGTATAGGGTATAGGTTGAATGAAAAAGGATTATTACTGTATAAAGACATATTATATGTACCTAATGTACCTGAGATTAAGTTATTAATTTTAGATGAAATTCATAAAACTCCTTATTTAGGGCATCCAGGTTATCAGAAAACTATAACCATGCTAAGAAAAGATTATTTCTGGCCAAACATGAAGACTGAACTGGAAGAATATATTGCTAGATGCTTTGAATATTAGCAAGTAAAAACTGAACATCAACATCCATCTAGGCTACTTCAACCTTTGCCTATCACTAGTTGGAAATGGGAGATAATTAGCCTTGATTTTGTTACTGGACTGCCTAAAAATTAGAAATTAAATGACTCCATAATGGTAGTGGTTGACGAATTGAGTAAAGAAGCCCATTTTATACCTGTAAAAACTACTTCTAAAGCTGTAAATATTGTTGATATTTCTTAAAACAAATTTTTTGGTTGCATGGAATACCGAAGGTCATAATTTCAGACCAAGACCCTAAATTTACAGCTAATTTTTGGAGATCCTTGTTTAAAGGATTAAATACCACGTTAAATTTTAGTACCTCTTTCCATCCTCAAACTAATGGACATACTGAAAGAGTAAATCAGGTACTGGAAGATCTACTTAGAATGTACGTAAAGAAGCAGCAAGGTAATGGGAAGATTATTTACACCTGGTAGAATTTGCTTACAATAATCATTATCAAGCTTCAACTAGGTATAGTCCTTTCAAAATTTCATATGGAAGGAAATGCAATACTCATATTTCTTGGAGTAATCCAGTGGATAGATTACTATTAGGACCTGAATTATTGAAATAAATGGAATTAGTTGTAAAACGAGTCCAAGGTAACCTAAAAATCACGCAATATCGACAGAAAATTCAAGCAGATCTTAAACGAACTCCAAAGGAGTTTCAGGTACGTGAACATGTTTTCATTAAGGTGAGACCCAAAAAGAGTTCTCTGAGGTTGGGTAGTTGTGCCAAACTAGCACCTCGATATTGTGGTCCTTTTGAAATACTGTCCAGGATCGGACAAGTAGCCTATCAATTAGCTTTACCATCGAATTTAAGAGTTCACAATGTTTTTCACATTTTTGTATTAAAAAAACATATACATGATGCTACTCATGTTATTAATTGGAATGATGTGCAAGTGGAACCCGAAGTATATTTTCTGGTGGAATCGGATTGTATCCTCGATCGGAGGGACATATCGCTTCGAAACCGCACCATTGGTCAAGTGTGTTTATGTATATGTAACTTCGGAATGTATTCTTTTATGTATCTTATGTATTGTAACCCAATGTTTATTCCGGGATGTTTCTATTATGTATTTGAGTCATGTTGTCATGCCCCGATGTTCTGATCGGGAGGATTAATAATGTAAACAAGTCTTGTCAAGTCATTAGGTAAGTCCCCGCAGTTTCGGGGCACTTGAGTTATTATACTCTAATTAAGGTGTAGGCTCGAGTAAGTAATTGTAAGTTGAGCCTACGTGTGAAAGTGCAATTCAAGTGAACGGAAGAATATAAATAGAGAGTGAGAGTCTCTCTATTTATCACTTGTACAACACATCACTTGCTCTCTCAAGTGTGGTGCACTAGTGGAGAAGGAAATATACTGGGACTAGAATACTACTGCTATTGGGAGTGCATCTTACTGTTTTGGGGTCTTACATCTTGTGGTGATTCTATCTTTGAGGAAGTTGCGGGGTTTTATCCATTTATGGTTTCCCCGATCAGAACTCTTTGTGTCTCTTGTCTCTTGTGATGTGCTTATGTTTTATTGCTGTGCTTGTTATTCTCTCAGTGAAAATATCCTAACATAATGCTAGCTTAAATGTTGAAAAACTAACAAAGTGAAGGTGTAATGGAAGCACCTTAGTCCAGAGAAAGCCACCTGGGAATTGGAAATTCATATGCGGGATGCATATCCAATTCTATTTCAGGGGAACTCTGAGGATGAGGAATAAATAACATCGAGGACGATGTTATAATTTAAAGGGGTGTGTATGTCACATGCCTCAACTTGCAAAAACAATTTAATGTTATTTGAGGAACATTGTGTTATATTTTATGCTAAGTTTGTAATTGATGACCCAGTGGGGTCAATAATAATTAATGTAATTCAGAATATTTTATTTATAAATAAATAAATGATGAGACAATAGCTTAGGGAAGTTGTTAAAAGAGTGTTTACTGGTTAATTGGTGGAGGAGACTGGGTGGACAGTAAACTGGCAAGTGGTAGTATACTCAAACCACTTCCAACTCTTGCAGGTGGCAACTTCCCTATATTTGTGGTCATGATTCCCCAAGAAAGTGGAATCAAAGCTAAATGAATACTAACCCAGAAGACCTAGGCATCTCTATAAAATTTTCCATTGAAGACAACTGAGGGTGCTAATTCTAGAGGTGATCATTCAGGGTGAATGAATTTACTCAAGAGAAATTCAATGGAGGGTATTACTGAAGTGAGATTGAGGGGTTAACTGCTGAGTCTAAACTTGTTACAACATCTAGGATGAAGTTCATACTGCTGTGAGAAGATTTTAATTACTGAGGTTATTGGACCAGTCAAGTGACAAAGGTCTTAAAGTTGTATTCTCCACCTAGTTCTCTGCCAAGAAGACCAGGAACAAGCTCGGGGGTCTTGAGGAGGCATTGTCTAAGCGCTTGGGAGGAACAGCCTCCTTAAGATGTTCTCGTCTTGTCATTAACAGGTTCTATTTGTATTTATGTTATTTGTTTACTGTCTTCAGTAAAATGTTTATTAGTTTCTAACTACAGTCATGTTAGTATTTTAGGGTTTATGAAGGAAAGAATAATTGTGTAATGTTAGAATTCGTAAATTATAGATTATGTTAGAAATAGAAATGAATATGTAAAATGTGAAACAGATAGAATTAGAATTCCCAAACTATATTTTTCCACACCTGACTCAGGTAGTACTCTAGTACAGCCGGGTGTTTAGGTGAATGAGATGATTCTTTTACTTGAATGAAAATTGTAACTAGATTTTACTTCATTTACTTATGATTTCTACTGTAAGGAAGTATTAGATATTGTCTGTATTTATTACTTCAGCTTTACACTAAAAGATAGGTATGGAAAATAATAGTTTACTCTTATTAAAATATACAAATTACAGTTTAATAGTTAAACATAAGTATAGTAAGTAGGCTAAGATCTAAAAAAAACGAAACAGGTAAAAAGAATTTGTAAAACATTTTTAATAACATTGAAATTCCAGACATTGTGTGTCTCTGTCTAAGACCGAAGGATTATACTATAATCCTTTTAAAACTACACAAGTTACTAAAAGATAAATATATTCTATTTTCAAGTATGAAATATTAAAACCCTAATTATTTCTTAACAAAGAATTAAAACAAACTGTAAAAAAATCATTAAAGAACTTATTAAATAAACAGAGCTAGTATCGAACTATTATCTGTAAGTAATACTATTATCTGTTATCTATTATTAAACAGAGCTAAGAGTTCTATAAGTACAAATAAGGCTATTATTGAACTATAGGGTTAATATAATAATTAACGCTTTAAAAAATTAACCCTTTAAAAGCCAAAACCAGAATAAAATATCACCCTTAATCCTTTAAAAAATTAACCCTTTAAAAGCCAAAACCAGAATAAAATATCACCCTTAAAAACACAGTCATATTCCCATAAACTGTGCATTGAAAATCATTATATTACAAGGTAATAATGAAATATATTACATATACAAATTAATGATTAAAATAATCCAATAATAATTAAACCATTTGCAAATACATAATCCTTTATTAAGGATTGGCTTATAGACTTAAAGTCAAAGGGTCGAAGCTTAGGCCTACTAATAAAACCAATTTGCACAACATCTTTTTATATTAAACAGTATCAAAATATTTGCTGACAGGAGAACAAAAATCATGTTCACATTACAACCCCGACTGTTTCACAGTCCTCCTTTACTAAAATTTACTGTAAAAATTGAAGTAAACTAGACAGAGGTTGACAAGCCTCTCTGAGTTTAGAGCTAGGCTCTTTTTAAAATAAAAACGAAAGCATTTACATTTCTCAGGCTGTAAGGCTAAAACATCTCTTAAAAACCATTTTACATCACGGCTTCAAGAGCCTTCTTCACCCTACACGAAGTACCCATAAGGGTTTCTAAAAACATGGACATACAATAAACAAGATTTAAATCATAACTAACAGAGAATAGAGGCCGTGCATTTAACCACAGGAACCACTTCCAACAACCATAAACTCAAGCAAGAATAACCCTCGATGGAAACGGGGCTTACAAATTGGAAGCCCATGAAAAGACTGAAGTATGAGCTCGTTTCCACCCACAATTTTGGAGCCGGTAGTAGGAACCTGCACGTTCCAAACCAAAACATTTTATAAACTGATTTGCATAAAATAGAAAAAACCCTCGAAGGATAAACAAATGAAAAGAAAACCTGAGATAGGATAAGTTACCTGTTAACTTGGATTCGAAAACTGAGAAGAGATGCCACACAAAAGGCCGCAACCAACCTTGAAGTGACCTCTGCGAAGAAGAAAGTAAGAAAATCTACTCAACTTCACAATGTAGAAGCTATGGGTGAGCAGTTGCAGGATTAATACAAGTACATACTTTGGCCACAATGAGAAACCAAAAACCACACTTGCGATGTATTCTTCAACACACAGGAGAACCCAAACCATAAACGACGTTACCTAGTAGTCACAATATAGAATTTGCAGGCGAAATGCCCAATGTTACAGGTGGTTATAGACCTCTCGTGGCCGCGAGCTCACAGCTCGGCCAACAAGGAAGAGAACCCTCGGTCTGAAAATGCAAAGGAGTAGGGTTTGCAACGTTATAATTCAACCAACGAATGGATGAAATCCTATCCATGTGCCCTTCCAAAAATCTCAACAAGTGTGGGTCGAAACCTTAAGTCAGCGATGCACTAAAACATTTTAAAATCTATCATTGCAAATACCATGTAACCTATGATTGCCAATGATAAGCAACATGCCAACGATATATAATATGTCATGAGAATTAACAAAGTATAGGTTCAAACCATATAAGATTTGCTTTCCATCATTTCGATTCCATCTTAATAGTTGTTTTGGTAGGTAATACTACCTTAGGTTATAAGTTAACACTTTTGTTATAACTTAAAATACTATTAGATTATAAGTTAACACATTTGTTATAACCTTAATTACTATTGTAATATAGTTATAATTCGAATACTATAGTTACAACTTGGATACTAATTTATCCTAGAAGTTCTTTATGCTTGCAAACAAGTCAAATAAGTATGGTGTTGTTACGAAGAGAAATTCCTATGGCATGGGGTACCACAACAGACAACTTTGACTCTAGAAATCAATCTTTCCCAATATGCAATAGAAATAAAATGTCTAACACTAAAGGATCAGACCTCGTACCTTATTCCGGACGATTGAAGTAGATCCCCGTTGAGTTTTCCAATCTTCAGCTTGAATTGATATAATACTTCCTCAACAACAAGTAAACAATACAAGCATACTATATATCATGGTGTTAGATCTATTCTAGCATATATAATAAATAATGTAAAAGCATTTGACATATTCCAATGGATACAATATTTAATCAAATACACATCATTGGACAGGAAAAGATAGTTCTATTAATATAAATCAGAGATTACAAGATAGATACAACCTCTGACGGCACGTCTGCGAACCGGAGAAACTGAATCCTCCACTTGGGCCTCCACCACCTCAATCCTCCATCTCACGATAGCAAGCTTACTAGCAAAAGGCAAGCTTGGGAAGAACACAAAAGTGCTCCAAAGGGAAAAAGGGATGCAGACTCAAGCATAAATTCCGGAAACAATGGACTATAGTTTCGTTGATTTCAATCTCTCTATATGCCTTCAATGTACCAAGGGGTTCCTTATATAGCTTCACAAGGGATAATGAAGGGTTGAATCCGAGCGATCTCAAGGCATATGGAAGGACAGGAGTCGAATGCGTCGGATCCATGTCAAGGAAAACTCCAAAAGGATTTGGATTATGCACACATCTCGATGTACGCGGTTATAGGGGTCAAACCCGCGTATGTACGCGGTTATCGGGTAAAAAGCCGCATATATCATTTTTATATAGTTTTAGGGATGATCAAGGAAACATCAAAGGATAAAATATGGTCCATGGGGTCTAAAGAGTCTGCAGCGGGACAGGGGAAGGCCATACAAAGTGTGATTCACCTGGAGTGGTGAAATCCACTATAACAGATGCCCCCTAATGTGTGAGGTCAGAGGGGTCATCCGATGGCCGAAATACATTATAAGTCCATCCCAGAAGTGGAGTGATGAAGGATCCCAAATGGAAGACCAGCCACCCAATCAGCATAGTACAATGATACAACCCTCCATATAACTGCAAGTACATATAGCAGTCCCAGATACATAAGAGTACAATGGCCATGAATAGGCATAATACATGATATCACATATGTGGTCATTGCCACGTACAATATACATAGATCAGAATCTCCATGATGAAGATATACAAAGGACCATGATCTCCAAAATGGCTGAAGATATACAAAGATCAAGATCTCCATAGTGGCTGGAAATGTCTGACATACACTGGAATCAAGTCACGAGAGCTGAAATCTCATGAACACTGGCACGATCAAGGAGGTAGCATATAAGAGATGCCACCAATCCGAAAGGTCTTCTACACAAACCGCTATGAGTACATGTCCTACTATGTGAATCGAGGTGTCGAAGTCGAACATAGTAGTCCATCATCTGATTACCGGTCATTGATGTATACCATTAACAGACACGAGATTACCCACCGATAATGATAATGGGAATCAAGGTACTAGAGTGCAAACTAACAAGTGTGAATATATGTGTTGAGGTCGAACACTTGAGAGAATCCATCGATCAGGGGACATTGATGTATTCCTAAGAAACTGTCGATGGCGAGAGAACCTGCCATTGATGAATTTACTCAAGAGAAATTCAATGGAGGGGATTACTGAAGTGAGTTTGAGGGGTTAACTGCTGAGACTGAACTTGTTGCACCTTCTAGGCTAAATTTCATACTACTGTGAGTAGATTTTAATTGCTGAGGTAATTGGGCCAGTCAGGTGACAGAGGTCTTAAAGTTGTATCCTCCACCCAGTTCTCTGCAAAGAAGACCAGGAACAAGCTCGGGGGTCCTAAGGAAGCGTTTTCTAAGCGCTCTCCAGAAATTTGGTTGGGAGGAGCATCCTCCTTAAGCTGTTGTCATCTTGTCATTAATAGGTTCTATTTGTCTTTATGTCATTATATTTGTTTATTTTCTTTAGGAAAATTTTTATTAGTTTCTAACAACAGGCATGTTAGTATCTTAGGGATTATGAAGAAAAGAATAACTAGGTAATGTTAGACTAGGTAAATTACATATTATGTTAGAAGTAGAAATGAATATGTAAAATGAGAAACAAATAGAATTAGAATTCCCAAACTGTATTTTTCCTCACCTGACTCAAGCAGTACTCTAATACAGCGGGTGTTTAGGTGAATGAGATTATTCTTTTACTTGAATGAAAACTGTAACTAGATTTTACTTCGTTTGCATATGATTTCTACTGTAAAGAAGTATTAAATATTGTTTGTATTTATTTACTTCATCTTTACACTAAAAGATAGGTTTGGAAAATAATAGTATACTCTTATTAAAATATGCAAATTACAGTTTAATCATTAAACATAAGTATAGTAAGTAGGCTAACATCTAAAAAAGGAAACAGGTAAAAATAATTTGTAAAACATTTTTAATAACATTGAAATTCTAGACACTGTCTGTCTCTGTCTAAGACCGAAGGATTCTACTATAATCCTTTTAAAAACTACAGAAGATACTGAAAGATAAATATATTTTATTTTCAAGTATGCAGCATTAAAACCCTAATTCTTCTTAACTGATAATTAAAACAAACTGTAAAAATTATTAAGGAAATTAATAAATAAATAGAGCTAGTATCGTACTAATATCTGTAAGTAATGCTATTATCTATTATCTATTATCGAACAGAGTTAAAAATTTACTAAGTACAATAAATCTATTATCGAACTGTAGGGTTTATATAATAATTAACCCTTTAAAAGCCAAAACCAGAATAAAATATCACCCTTAAAAACACAGTTATCTTTCCATAAACTGTGCATTTGAAATCATCATAATTACAGGTTAATAATGAAATATATTACATATACAAATTATTGATTAAATAATCCAATAATAAATAAACCATTTGCAAATACAGAATCCTTTATTAAGGAATGGCTTATAGCCTTTAGATTCAAAGGGTCGAATCTCAGGCCTGCTAAATAAACCAAAACGCACAAAATATTTTTATATTAAATAGTATCAAAATATTTGCTAACAGGAAAACAAAATCCTCTTCACATTACAACCCCGACTATTTCATAGTCTTCCTTTACTAAAAGTTACTATAAAAACTGAAGTAAACTAGACAAAGGTTGACAAGCCTCTCTAAGTTCAGAGCTGGGCTCTTTTTAAAATAAAAACGAAATCATTTACATTGCTCAAGCTGTAAGGCTAAAAACATCTTTTAAAAACCATTTTACATCATGGCTTCAAGAGCCTTCTTCACCCTGCATGAAGTACCCATAATGGTTTCTAAAAACATGGACATACAATAAACAAGCTTTAAATCATAACTAACAGAGAACCGAGGCCATGCATTCGACCACGGGAACCACTTCCAACAACCATAACCTCAAGCAGGAAGAACCTTCAATGGAACCGGGGCTTACCATTTGGAAGTCCATGAAAATACTGAAGTACGAACTCGTTTCCACCCACAGTATTGGATCCGGTAGCAAGAACCTACAAGTTCCAAACCAAAACATTATGAAATACTAGTTTGCATAAAATGGTAAAAACCCTCGTAAGGATAATCAAATGAAAAGGAAAAAACCGAGATAGGGTAAGCTTTACCTGTTAAATTAGAGTCGAAACTGAGAAGAGATGGCCACACCAAGTCATGATGGATGGCACCGAACCAAAAGGAAAGAAACACTGAGGTCACCCCTGTGAAGGAGAAGGAAAGAAAACCGACTCAAGTTTACAATGCAGAAGCTTTGTATGAGAAGTTGCAGGCGTAAGACAAGTACAGAATTTGGACCACAATGAGAAACCAACAACCACATTCACGGTGTATTCTTCAACACATAGGAGAACCCAAACCATAAACGACGTTACCCAGGAGTCACAGTATAGCATTTGTAGGCGAAATGACCAATGTTAAAGGTGGTTACAGGCCTCTCATGGCCACGAGCTCACAGTTCAGCTAGCAAGAAGGAGAACCCTCAATCTGAAAATGCAAAGGAGTAGGTTTTGCATGGTTTTAATCCAACCAACAAATGGATGAAATCCTATCCACGTGCCCTTCCAAAAATCTCAACAAGTGTGGGTCGAAACCTTAAGTCAGCACTGCACAAAAACATTTTCACAACCTATCATTTCAATAACCATGTAACCTATTATTGCTAATGATAGGCAACATGCCAATGATATATTATGCCTTGGAATTTAACAAAATATAGGTAAAAACTATATAAGATTTGTTTTCCATCATTCAATTTCATCATAGTAATTGTTTTGTAGGTAATTCTATTTTAGGTTATAACTTAACACAATTGTTATAACTTAAAATACTATTGTATTATAGTTATAATTTGAATACTATGGTTACAAATTGGATACTAATTTACCCCATAAAGTTCTTCATGCTTGCAAACAAGTCGAATAAGTATGGTGTAGTTTTAGAACTAGTAAAAGGAAGTATGGAATGGTTATAACATAGCTTATGACTATAGTGAAAAGGAAAAGCCCTAAAATTCTCAAAACAAAATATTTATGTTGCTAATTGAGGGAGTCGTCAAGAAACTGAAGACTAACATTAATGGGGAATTTCTCATAAAGAGTCTAATAAATCATTGTTAATTTTATAACTGAAAAACATAGGAACATGTTCATGCTTTAAGAGAAGGACACCTTGAGTATTGAATTGAGAATAGCTGCGATATCACTAAGCATTTGAAGTAAACTTAAACCAAAACCATGAGCTCTATGCTCTCTATGGGAATTTATAAATAACCAGTACTGTAAACACAAGAAAATTAACCTTGTACTATAGAATTTTGGAAGATAATCATCATACGACTGAAGGAACTTTGGTAAGTACTTTCTCTTGTATTTTAAACCATTGTTTATGTTTTTGATGAAAAGTAAATATGGCGTTAGTTATAAATACATTTATAGATTTATATCAACAAAGAATAATTTACATTACCTCCTCGAAGACAAGCAGCTTAATTAAGATTTTCTTAAAGTAGCATCTTAACATGCTAGGTAAGTATTTTTTTTCTCGACGTAATTTTAAATAAACACCTACAGGATCTTAGGCTTACTTGCTAAACCTGTAAGAACTAGCAATCCAATTGAGTTAGAAGAACGCTAATTAAGCCCCGATATCAAACAAGATTTCTTACCCACTTGACAAAAGTAAATCATCAGTATATCTAGCAACAGCTAAATGCAAGTCCTTATTCTAACTCTGATAAAATTAAAGTTGTTAAGTCATTAATAGTACTAACACAAGTGTTTAAGTTTACATCCTCTAGTTACAGATTCTTTTAATGAAACAAAACCTTGATCTCTTATAAATTGTTTCATTTTCCTCTAACCATTAGGAGTTACTTAGCTGGGACTTTAGACATTTTATGTCACTCTAAAAATTTTAATTTTTACGAAATTTTGGGTTGTTACACTTATGGTTGTTTTCATTCCCATATCTGTTACTCTCATGTTGTATTTTCCCACAATCATCCCAGAATTAGAAATGAATGTTGCTTTAGGGTTGCTTGAGGCCACAAACAGACCCAGAATTTCCCATAGTGTTGTAAAAATGGTATAGACCTGTCTAAAAAGTAATATTTGTCATAGGACAAAGATTTCTAATCCATTTGCCAATTACAAGCAATCTTTGTCATAGGACCATAAATATAACTAGAGGGTTTTTTGTTCTTCTCATAGAGATGAATATTTTATTTTGGAAATGTATGTGACCTATATGCTTAGTGGGGACAAGTACTGAAACCAATAAATACCTTTTTGTTGTTGCAAAAGGCTTATCCTTGTAAGTTAATATAAAGTACAAAGAGTAGGCCTTTACATCACTAAATTTCCTCTTTCCACCACAGTGAGGAAGGAAATCATATCCAGCTGGGTTGTAATAGTAGAGGACATAGTGTACACTCGTAGAAATTCACTTAACATAAATTTAAGTTTCTTAATATTCCCAAAAACTTTGGAAATCCATTCAAATGAATCCCTTTTCAGGATCCTCAAAGTTTCTTTATATCTTCTTTTCCATGAAGGAATTTGTATTAAATAATAGGTTTCATGATTCCACATGTCTCCATATGATTTTATATATGGAAGGCCTTACACAACCCCTCTAAGTTGGAATTACTTAAAATACCAAGCAATTTTGGGACTCAATATACTACAAGAGATGGAAGAGAAAATGGCTAAGACAATGATTGTTTAAAGAACTATGAGAATACAAAAGGGGATTGATTTCCCTGTAGCTTATTTAATGGTATCTCCAACCCATCTTGAAGAAGAAATGGTTTCCTAGAATATCAAGTTGCAATTCTACCTAGATAACCAGATTCAGGAAATAAAATTATAAAGATAACCATAAGGTTTTCTAGTTCTTCTCATAGAGATGAATATTTCAATTTGTAAATGTCTATGTCCTATATGCTTGGAGGGGAGATGTGATGAAACTAGTAAATACTTTTTTGTTTTTTTTTCAAAAGGCTTAGCTGTATAAGTCAATATAATGTACAAAGACTAATCCTTTACATCACTGAATTTCCTCTTACCACCACAATGAGGAAGGAAATCATATCCAACTGGGTTGTAATAGTAGAGGACACAATGTACTCTCCTAGAAAGGAACTTAGCATAAATTTAAGCTTCCTAGTATTCCAAAAAACTTTGGAAATCATTCAATTGAAACCCTTTTTAGGATCCTAAATGTTGCTTTATATCTCTTTATCCATGAATAGGATAGAGTAGTGATCCAGAGGACATGCCAAATGGACACCAATAAATTTCACCCAGAACATAGCATAATTGCTTCTTAGCTCACAGAATTAGCCCAGAATTGGCTTTTTGCTCATTCTTTGTTGCTAAAACACGCCCAAAACTACTGTTCAATTGCATAAGTCAGCCCATAATATGGATAGGAGGTTGCTTTCTGCTGCTAGACATGCCCCAAACTGCTTTAGATCATTTGCATGAGTTCAAGCACCAATAGAAGCCACTTCAAACTTTTTCTTACACCTTTTTTTCCCATTAAAGATGGCACTTGAAAATTATTAATATATAGTGGTGTAAGATTTCACATTTAGGCATACATATTATATTGATTTCTTGGGATTAGACCACATGGAAGACTTTAAAATTGTTCGACACTAGTGAATCATTCACCCATTATAAGGGAGAGAGGTGATAGATTTTAAAATCATTAGTGCTTTTCATGCTCGAGGATGGAGATAATCCATCTTTTCAACCCTCCAGTGCATTGAATTTCTACAAGCAATGGAAGTCAGACATTTCTCCACCTATATAGACTCAAGCTTCTCATGCAAAGCATGCTTTGCACTTGTATGAGGATATCCATTTTCCAATTCAATACTTTAAGGGTTCAACAATAAGAGCAACATACTCTTCTGCAGCCTACTTCAACCAAAATATTGGTAGCTTCTTCCTTATTCACCCCTTAGTATACTCAGTAAAACATGGACTTAAAATATGGATTCACTTAAACTTTGTTGGAAATTAATGGATAGTAGTCTAGACATATATATGCCAAAATGAATAGCACTGGAGGGATGGAATTATGAGGGATTGATGTCCAGAGAAGGAATGTTTTCTCCATGTGTTGCACAAGTAAGGATTGTGGTTTTCAAACAATTGATCCAACATAAACTTTCAATAGTAGTATACTTAGTAAATCCTACACTTTCCTTTCAATTATAGAAATTGTCTTGATAATTCTATTCATTCGTATTCACCTTAGTGGTGCCATAGGATAGCTAGGGTGTGGAATGGAGATTGTAGTACAAACGAAACAATTATTCCATGACATTTTTAGGTATATGTTTCCTTTACCTATCCTCTATGTTTCTTCATTTCTGGCATATTCTTACACCTTAGATCTGCAAACTTAGGACTACATTATTCATTTTTGCCAAAACCTACAAACCCTAATTTCCCTATTGTTTATCTATTGTTATCTCTCATATACCTCTCAATGTTTGGTTGTAACCATAAACGATGGATCCATTCCATTCCATTCATGAAGAATTCCATTCAAACTAAACCCTAAACATGAAGAATTCCATTCAATTCAACCCTAAACGATGGATCCGGATGTAACTGATACAACCTCATAACCATAATGGCTATCGGGACAAGATTCGGACGGGACAAATCAGCCACTTCCAGCAATGTAACTTGAGGCAAAATTCCATTTCCTTGTTTAAACATTTTTCTTTCATGTCAAGATGAGAATATTGTGATGATGGAGGATCCTACACCTCTCTCTTGAAGATATTGTAGATACAATTTCTAAATCAAAAAAGCCTCCCTGGGCCTCCCAACCTGGGTCTCACTTGTACAAGTTGTAGATCAGCATAAAACCTTAGTTTGTTTTTAAACAAGTGTTCAGCCTTGAAGATCCACATCTACCATATGAAGGATTTTTTTAACATTATTAAGTACCCTTATTTGAAAATTGTTCTTCAATGACTGAAAATGATCATGTTTGATGCCAAAAAGAGGTATAGTCCAAAGAGTAACATCTATGACGTGTGCATTGAGTTATTCGATTCATTGAATACAAGGGTAAACACTAAAACCAGGAAGCGTAAAACCATGGATAAATATATGATCTTCGTAGACACTTGTGTAAATGTCATGAAAATAGTTAATGACAAAATGAATAGATAAGGATTGAGTTATTCGGTTCATTGGATACATGGGTTGAATCTATTTTTAAACATTTGTTACAATTTTATAACATTTAGTTTAGGAGTTTGTTGTGATGAGTTGGAAGTTTTTCTAAGTTATATGTAATCCTACAGGTGTAGAGTAAGGAGAGAGGAGTGGCCAACAAAATGAATAATCGATCCAATGTAGACTGGAGAACTGACCTAGAAGTTGTGTGATCAGGTCGGTGTAGTGTTAGAAGCTCTCAGAATGTGAACTCATCTATAGAGGTTGGAGAAAGTAATGCATTTTTCGGATATCCGACATATATGCTATACTACTGACATCTTAAATTCGTTTATATGACTTTAGCCATGTCTACAGGGAGCACAATTTGCGTGCAAACTGCTTATCCAAGGAAGCATTGAATATGAAGGTTGGCCTCCTCTCCTTCTCATAACTTTTAGAAGGAGAAATCATTGAGGAAGGCATGATACAGTTAATTTAAGAGTTTTTTTATTTGTGTGGCATAGTCTTTTTTGGTTCTTTCTAATATGGGATACATCAGCATATTTCTTGTTTTAGGCTGGGATATAGAGTTTGTTTTCATCCCCTCAAGGGTGTGTTTTCTCCACCCTCAATGCCTCCTTGGATAAGTTGTTTGGGCTCCTTATGTTCTCTGTGTGGTATTGCTACTTCAGTCATGTTGGGATTGTGGGTTCCATCCCTCCCCTTGAGATATTTTTTGATACTTAAGATCTCCACTCGTTAATGGACTGACTTATTGCCAGGACTATGTAAAAGTTATCTTTTATTCACTACTGAATATCAAGGAACACCTCTTTTTCTTCTGAAAAAATATACAGAATATTTGCAAATGATTTTATCACATATATTGAGATCCGTAAACTGGGTCTTTTATATTTTTGGGTGAGGAAACAAACTAAATTAAAATAGGTACACCTAGGAATATTGTAAAAAACATAGTTTGTATTTTGAGATTAATTGGCTAAAACATTTGATATGGAACGACTTGATATCTATATCATGTTAAAGGACTAAGTGATGAATTGCTATACTAGGGAATTATTGATATTGTTTAGGATAATGATGTCACCATTATGTCATGCTTATAGGTCTTTCCAAGTTTTTTGCTGGTATTTTTCTATTTCTTGCCAATTGTTTTTACAGCCATGGTGCAGGTAGAACCAAACAGGTATTTGTCAGACCTATCTTCCTCCAGCAAGGGTAGTTTGGGAAGGCTAGATGAAAGTGAGACATCCAGTAGGTCTACAAGGGCTAGATCAACTAGATGTCATAAGTTCAGAAGAAAATTCAATAAACGCATGGAATTTTTTCTCAAAGGAGGGGGTTCATGTTCCTATGATGATGAGACAGTAGGATACATCGAGGTTCCCTTAAGGTACAAACACCTAGTGAAACAATGGGTACCTAGGGATCATCCTCAAGTAAACACTGATTTTTGTGTGAATGAGAGGATATATAGAACTGCACCGTCATCATTACATGGATTGGGGTTGTTTTGAATGGATGGAATAAAGGTTGGATATGGCAGATGTACAGAATTGATGGAGTGTGTTGGACCCTCTTACAACTACAGTGATTGGATGCGCCTAGTCCAATATACACGAAGTATGCGTAGATATGGGTTGTCAGCAAATTATAGATATGGGTTGTCAGCAAATTATATACAACTGAAAGACAAATATAAAAATAAAGGAGTAGCGTTGTACATTGACAGAAGGCCAAAAATAACTGGGAATATTGCGGGGTTTATAAACAGTACACAACTAGGGTCTACACTTAAGCAACCCAACTGCATATTCAAGTCACATGAAGGAAACCATTTCTTTGTATAAGCCATTAAATCAATAGCTGTTGGGGAAGAACTACTTATTAATTACAATTTGAATCGTGTAGATACAAACACGGTTAGTATGGTTGTGGTACATCCAACAATTTACCCAACCTTTTATTAATTATTTTAACATCTATAGGATTTTTCATTAGCATATCATTATAATTCTCTATTAAATTTTCTATGTTGACTTCACAGGGAGGTGATGGTTTAGTTAGGTAATTTTTAGTATGTTTTTTTATGCAGGGTTCTATCAGCGGCTCCTCCCTCATAGTAGATGTTAGTAGACCTGCATCAAGGCAGCAGGTATACATCGATATTACCATTGTAAAAATTTAGGATGAACAAACAAATCTGTTGTTATGTATTTTCATTACTATATTCAGTTCGTTTGTATAATCTTATCTATTTTCCATGTAGAGTGTTGATCAGGGAAGCCAACCGGCTATTGATCAACCAACTGCAGCATTGAGGCAAGAGGTAAACATGAATGTAATTCTACATTTTAAACACTTTAAAATTGTACACATGTATATCGTGTAGCATAATGGTTATTTTGTTATGCATTTTTTCATTTTTATGTTTGCGATCATGATGATAATGTTGTCTACTTTTTTTGCAGGTTGATGATCGGGGAAAGTCCCCAACGGTTTATCAGACGACTAGAGCCTCAAGGAAACCTATAAACCTAAATGTAATTCCACATTCTAAATACTTCAAAATTGCGCACATATAAAACATGTAGCATAATGTTTATTTTTGTTATGTATTTTTTAGTTTTTACATATTGCATTCATTGTGATAATGTTCTCTACTATTTTTGCAGGTGGATGATCAGGGAAAGTCCCCATTTGTTGATCAGAACACACCCTCATCTAGGCATCAGGTAAACCTAGATGTAATCCTAGGAATCTATCCTAATAGACAATTTTTGTTAATATAATTTTTTGCGCAAACTATTGCTTCAAAGACTAAGAAATGTTTTATATATTTCTATTGCAGACAGGGGATTCGGTTTATGAAACACCAACTGAGCAGTCTTTATAGTTTGATGTCTCCCAGTTGATGAAAGAAAATGAAATTAGTAGGTTTGCAAACCCATTAAGGGTGCTACATAAGACCGTGGAAAAACAAAATGAGGAACTGGTTTTTCTGTCATTAACAGTTCCACAAACAGAAGAGATCAAATCAAAGATTCATTTGTTGTTCGAGAGATGTTGACAATTGCAAGTAAGCTCTGGAATAATAATGTAAATTCATTTAGAAATTTTTAATTTTTAATTTTATATGATGTTGAACTTATAATACAATGGTTTTTATTTACCGGAAATTATGCAGCTTAATAATGGTGGTCAAGGCATTGGTGGTCCCAGTGACCAAACCACTCCATGTACACCACATATTTCTCCCTTTTTATCCACTAAATAGCTGAAAACACTCTCTACGACACCCCCGAGGCCAGCAGAGAGTGCATCCAATACTGACCGACCCACAACAGATGCTGCAGAAAAAGGGGCGGATGCAGGGTTAAATACTAATGTTGATGCTAAAGCAGCATTGCTTGGATCTTCTCGTGTCACTAGCACTTGTTCAATAGTGACAACATTTTTGGTGAACGAAGAACTCGTTCCAATAAAGATAGAGAATATTTCAGGTGATTATATATTGTTCAATTTAGTTTTTATAATCTATGTCTAATATACCGATAATATTTTTTAATGTTGACTAATGATGGCATTAATGTTTTGCAGGAAATGATATATTTTATCAAAATATTAATGATTTTTTCTTGCAGATCTTCGGGCCCACCATCCGCACAAGGTGGGACAGATAGGCAAAATATTTAAAGGATGAGTTGATTAATTGCTTGGTTGGTTTGTTCGGAAAAGATACCTTTGATACATCGAAGGTCCTACAGAAGGTTGGACAACATCTGAATATTTTCCAAGACCAGTATAGGGTTCACCTAAAAAATAACCCTAGGTATAAGTTCCCTCTGATGATTCAATCAAGGGAGTGGAAAGCCCTGGTGGAAGATGGAAAAGAGAAGCGTCTAAGAAAAGCAGGAAAGATACCACCAGGAACAGGGAGGTATGCAATACATTCCAAAATGTAATGGTAAGCCTTATTATTATTAGTTTTCATATCGAATTTGGAACATCGACTAATGTAATTCAACACTTGATTAGGCTGTCGGACACATATAAGGCTACCAAGAAAAGAATAGAAAAAATTGGTTAACACAAGCTTGGGACTAGTGGTTATTCGAATTTGGCAGCCTAATATGTAAGTATCGAAAACCCAAATATGCATCCAAATAATATATAGAAATTTATTTTTGTTTATTCTTGCCAAAAAGGTAAAATTAATGACATCATGTAAATATGCAGGTCGACCGGTTCAAAGAATTTCCCACTGAGGAACACATGAAGCTTGGCTTCGAACAGGGCTTCGACATCATTGTTGAACGTTGGAAAAACTTGTCTGGGCATACTGCACAATATTCTGTTGATCCATCTGGTGCACAGGTATATAAAAACTATATATTTTAATGATAATTTATTAATTCTCATGCAATTTATTCTTTATAAAAAACAAACATAAATTATTTATCCCTTTTTGGGAAAGAAAGTAATGATCCCGTTCATGTCGAGGATGTACACCAACCAGACGAAGATCATGCTTCGATTCCTAGTAATGAATTTTTTAATATGCTACTGTTTTGTATAGATTATTGCAGATGATGAACATTAATTCTAATTCTCCACAATTCAACTGCAGACCATGTAGATGCAGATAACACTGAACAGTTTGAGCCTATACAGGATAATGATGAACATGCTGATGTGCCCATGCTAGGGAAAAAAACACCTTTGTAATGTTTTTTTTAATGACTTACTTGTATTTGTAAATATAAATTAATGAAACATTTTGACATTATTGCAGAAATTCATATCCCCTTGCTGCAAGTTCAACCTTGCGAGCAGTCTAGTAGGGAGACTGATGATCAGATTCTGGAAGATGCACTTTTGACTAAATATTTAAAGAGAAGAAAAGTAAAAAGGAAGTGACTAAAGAAATTTTGAGTAATTCTTATTTATACTAAAAAAAATTACTTGGTTTTTTCGTCAATTTCATGAATGGATGATTAAATGAATGGTTTACTGATTTTTTTTATTCTCTATTGACTAAATGAATGGTTTAATGAATTTTTTTTCAGTTGTTGAATGATTGAATGGTTTAATGAATGATTTAATGAAAGCTTCTTTTAGCTATTCAGTGAAATAATCTGCAGTAAATCGTTATTTGCAAGTAGATGCATTGAGTTTGGGGAATTGAGAGTGAGGTGAGGGGGGGGAGGGGCCATAAGAGCTTACACATTCATGTGTTTGGTCCTGTTTAGTAGAGAATATTAAATTATTCTTGAAATAGAGAGGATCTCAATGAATGGTTATGAAGAATATATTAAACATAGTTATTTCTATAATTGTAGTGTTTAAATTTTACTACTGCTATTTGACTCCTCCATTGGAACTTGTTATAGATAGCGCTGAGAAACATTTTCATAGTTAAGAGGAAAGAAATGGCATTTTGATGTGATCGATGGCCTTATATACATAGTGTTTTTGGTTCTCCATGTTTTATCAGGTGATTTATTACTAACAATTAAATTACTTGAAGAGTGAATAGTATTGTAATTTACATTGTAATAGTATTGTATTTATTTAGATTGGTTTTGTTATTTTCATAAACAGACAAATATTTATTTGATGGGTCCTAACATGAAATTATTGCAATAGGAAAAAATTTGAAGTATGTTGAATGATGTTTTGAAAGGTAAATCAGAAGAAGGCAGTGCGAAGCTCCACAAATCAAGGTATAATTACGTTTGTTTATTTGATTGAACTGTGTATTGGGTATTTATGCATGTGCACACACACACACATTTAGTTGATGATGGTGATTACCATACATTCAGGTGAACTTTGTTCTATCTGATCTATAAACTTAGCTTAATTAGTTTGATTTATCAAGCTGTTTCTATGATTGAATAACTTGGAAAAGAAACTTCTGATTTTTTTGAGTTAGTAAGTTGTAGAATCCAGTCTTTTCAAAATTATTTTTAAAAATAGATCTAATGTATTTGTAGGCCAAGAATTCCAAGAGAGTAATTTTATAATGTATATATATATCCTTTCCTTTATGTCATTCCAATAGTAGCATTAGAGTATGGTAGTATTGAGCTATTAGCAAACCCTAGTCTTAGCTTGAGTGTATGAGGGTGGGGCCAAGTTTCTTTTTGGGTTCATTGGGCACAAAGCCTCGGTATGGTTGTATTCATGGCTTGATCTAAATATAAAAGGTAGGTTTTAATAGTCCACCCAATATGATTAAATTCTTTTTATATCTCATTAATCATGAGTCAACCGTCCACATATCCCACAGATCGAATGTTGATAAACTAGGGCACTTACCAACAAGCTTCGTCCATAAACTAGGGCACTTACCAACAATGTGCACTATGTCATACTCAACCAAAAATTATAATAAAACCCCTTTGCATTAGGTTGGATCGACACCATATTCTCCAAGATAGAAACCCATAAGTCTTCTACATATTTTTTAGTGATGACCATAAGCTATGAAACCCTCGTATCATGATATGTAATAGTCCTTGTCCTCCTGCTTTAAGGGTTGTAACTGCTGAACATTACCACTATGTAGGGCTTATATTATGTCCATATCTATCTTTTCCAAGGTTTTTTATTCCCAAAGGAATTCCCATAACTTTGGATTCAATGCCCAAATGCATTCAAAATTGTCCAAACATGACTTGGGATTGAACGGAATTCATGTTTTAGGGTTGTTATTATGACGAGAAATTTTTTTTTAGATATGAATTTCAAGAATCCACCTCATGCTGCATAATATAGGTGTGAGAATGACCCTTAGTAAATGCCAATAACCCTTAATATAAGTCTGAGAATAACCCTTAGTATTAAAAGGATGAAAGTTTACGATGCACTTTACTATTTTGAGTTATCTGCAAATGTACTAGGGTTAAGTGAACCTTGTATACATTCTTTGTGTTTGATTTATATGTACAAGGTGTTAAAATTAATTGGTGCAAATTCTTGATGGATGAACTACCTCAATATTGTGCCAATACATCGGTCTCATGTTTCATTTGCTAAGTGGAAAGAAACCCTTGTTAGGTTTGAGAACTTTACCCAATGCTACACATGACCATTATTTACTTATAGTATAACTCATGGAAGTGCCAATAGGATTGAAGAAAAATGACATTAAATGATGTTTCCTTTCTCAATGGTATAATCACATGATTAAAACCATCAATTATATTTTATTTATCCCATAGACATTGTTGAATACATGTGGGAGAAAATTGGTTTGATATGGACCGAGATGACAATTTTCTATGGGTGAGGGTGGATGACCTCAACTATTTTCAATGACAACACTACCCTACTATTTGATTGAAACCACCTTTGATGAGGAGGTTTCTTCATGGATAGGGGATAAGAAGTCAAAAAATTCAATGAGAATGAACTACATCTTTCCTGGAAAGGACAAAAAAAGTGTATCACACTCAAATATGCTAAAGAAATTAAAGGGATTTGTGGTTCACTCAAGTTTCAAATTCAACAGAGACATAATAAACCATGTCCTTGACGAAAATTTATTGTGTTGTTGTGTTGATGCAAACCATTTTAGATACTCCTCACTACTTTGAGAAAGGAATTATATAATCCTTGGTCTAGGTCATTGGATTTTTGCAAGGAGGGACACCCAAGAAGGTGAGGATAGATAAGAAAACATTTGCTGAAAATAATTTTTTTTTAACAATACAGAAGCCCATCGGTTATCCGATGCATTGTGGCCCTCTTCCGACAAGGTTTCCATAACTCCGACAAGCACGATCCATCAGATATTAGACTAATACCGCTAGAAAACCAACTAGCACCCGTCGAAAATCCGACGAACTGAGCGTCGCACAAACTACAAGGTGAACTCAGACAATGGAGAAATCGTCATCGGAGCAACGACTAAAAATTCATCGGACATTCGACCCATCATCGTCAAAAATCCAACAAACAATTCCTCTAACATTCGACGGCATAAGCCTGAAATTTTACAATGGAACTGTCTCACATTCGACAAAGAGAAGTCGGAATTTTTACATCCTGGCAGTCAGAAATTCAACGACATAGTGGTGAAATACTTCGGCATACTACATCAAAAATTCGATAGTTTTTTGCATGTGGTCAAATATCCGACGATATGCCACCAACGACAAAAAAAATTGTTGCTGCCAAATTACCGACAGGCGTCTGTCGAATTTCAGACATGGAAACCATCAGATTTTGGACTCAAATTATGTTGTGGGTGGACACCCTATTATATGGAAAACAAAATACATGCAATTCTTTGGTAAGGTTTGACCATTGAAGTGGTAAGAAGTTTGTGTGACAATTAAAAGTTAAATTAAAATTCTTACCACTCTTACCTTTGAAGACAAGTTGGCCAGCATGAAACATGTCCACTTTAATGTGTATATAAACATATCCAAAAATATTCAATGATGGATGTAGAGAAGTGAATTCATGGATATTGGTCTGAATATTTTTTTCGCAGCAGCAGATGAGCATTTCGTTTTTTCAAAGAAATTTTTGGGCATCTTCACTAAAATTGGCATAACTTCCTCATATAGAAACGAAATTACAAGATTATTGGGCTCCTTGGAAATCTTGTTCCAAGGGATATGTGATGACAGGATCAATATTTTATTTGTGTTTCTATACTATTTCTTCATCTTGTGATCTTCAGAAAGGTATGGTTCATTCTTCTAGGTTTCTCTTGTGATGGCACATGTCTCTCATGGATAGATTTCATACTTGATCTTAGTATGTGATCCTCTATATTGGAATATTTATTTGAAGTCATTATGGAGTCTATGATGATGATGTTTCGTACATTTATGCTATGATATTATACACTTTATTATGATAATGCATGTGATAATGATTTACACTCTATGAAGTTGATGCACTCCTATACAATATGATATACATGCATACCATAGTGGGATGATGCTCTCCTATGCACTGTGATGTATACCTAATGTTGATGATGCATAAATGGTGCACACTGAGATGATGATGATGTATATTTTATGACAATGATGCATACCCTATGACAATGATGCATACCTATGATGATGTTGTATGACGATGCATGCCTTATGTTCAATGAAAGCATAGCAGAATTACTTGTTCAGTAATTGTGTATGATGAGGTGTACAATGATGTCTACATGAGCATATTGACCAGCTTGACCAACAGTATTAATGAGCGGAAAAGAATGACCAGGAGTGACAAACAAAGTTGATGTGCAGAGATACTTGAGCAGCAGTGATGAGAAATAGTATTTAGCAGCAGTGATGAGAAGATTGACTAGATATTGATGAGCAATAGTGATGAGAAGCAGTGATGAGCAGCTGTGATGAGTAGCAGCATTGAGAAACAGTGATGAGCAGATTGACCAGAGATTGATGAGAATTGTTGACCATCAGAGTGACGAGAAGAGATTGGTGTGCAGAGAAAAGGTTAGTTGTGCAACATATCCATATGATTTCTTGCAAGAAGAATCTTGCACTTGAGGATTGGACTCCTCAAACCCTTCTTATTTGGAGATAATAAAACCAAGTTGGGTATTGTTATGAGAGTTGGTGCTCTTTTCATTAGTTGTTGTTGATTGTAATCAAGAATATTGTTGTCTTCCATGTACAATAAATAAAGATCAAAATTCCATATATTCTTGTGTCCCTTCTAATGTGATGTTGTGCTTATGAATCATGATGAATTTGATTATGCAATTGATGAAATAATGATTGATATGATGTGATTGACTAAAAGAAGCTAAAAATTTTAAAATTGATCACACATTGATTCATCCTCCCCCCTCTCAGTGTGGCCATTGTGTCCAACAATATTAACAAGGAATAATTTAGTTAATTAAAGGAGAACTGAATTTGATCACTTCAGTGATGATTAATACTCCACTTAAATAAGAGAGAACTCAAATTGTTAACTTAAGTGATATTAACAAGGAAGAATTCAGTTAATTAAAGGAAACTCGATATGATCACTTCAGTGATGGTACCAAGAAGGAATTTAGTTAAAAGAGTTAAGTTTAAATAAAGAACATACAGTTAACTAAGTGTTTTGCATGACGACATTTGAGTTAAACTAAAATATGACACTTAAGTTACGACACGTGCATGACGACACTTGAGTTAGCATCCTAACTAAGTGGTATAGCATCCAGATGCAAGGATATTTCATCCTAAAGTCGGAAGAGAAAATATATGTGCCAAGAATGAAAAGTATTGCACATTTTTTATGCAATACTGATGATACCAATATGTAGAGCGAATTTAGAATTGTGTGCATTTGTTATTTTGTGCATGTGACCAAAAAGTGCAAATTGGTTTTATTGAAGAATATGTTGCTATGTTTTTCTATTTTTCTCTCTTCTCTATTGATCTGATATTGCGCCAAGGATTCTTGGTATTTTTCTCTAATATTGTCTCATGGGTGATTGATTTTATATGCTCGTTGTAAAGACATTCTTTGTTATCTATCAATATACAAAGGAATATCTTGTTGGGGTTTTGTCCCTCAACTTTTAGAGGCTTTCCCAGAGGTAAATTCAGTGTCTCATGTAAATGTTAATGCTTCTAAGTGTTCATTGATTTCAAGTACTACTATAATTCTGTAATTAAGATAAATAAATTAAAAAATCCAACATGGTATAATAGGTCAGGGCATGAAAGAGCTAAGTTTATCATTCAAGCTTGATCCTACGTTGATACTGAGTGGTAGAATTTGAGCATAGTACTTGAAGAATAATGGCTTCAATCTCAGTTAGACCAGAAGACTAACTTAAAGGAACTTCAAAATTCAATACTTGGAAGTGCAATATTCTTAATATCCTATAATAGAATGATATTGATGGATACATATCCAATTTTTTTGAAGAGCCTACTACTAATGTTGGGTGCACTACTTTCAAGAAGAATAAAGACAAAGCAAAGAGGACCATTTATGATTCTATGAAAGATAATTTAATGTCAGTTATTACTCCATTTAACACTACAAAGGATTGTTTCAACACTTCGACCAATATTAATGAGAAGAAGGCTCCCAGTCAAAAGAGAGCCTCGAAGAACAAGCTTCATAATATAAATATGGAAAATGATGAATATGTTGCTTCCTTATTCACAAATATATCTCAAGTAAGAGATCAACTCCTGAGTATTGGAGTAATTGTTGATGATGATGATCTCATTCATATTGTTGTCGATGGTCTTCCATCTTCATGGGAGACATTCTTGACCACTGTAAATGTTCGATAAGTGCAACAAAACTTTGAAATAATGTGGCATGATTTCCTACAAGAAGAAGGGAATATTCAAAGCAAAAATTATTCCTCCAAAGAACAGAACCTTGCTCTTAAGGAAAGGATGAAGAGAGGAAAGAAATAATTTTCTCAAAAGAAGTTTCCTCATCAAAAGGAAAAAAAAATACAACAAGAACTTTGATAATTCTAAATTCAAATGCTTCAACTACAATAATAATTTCCACTTTACAAGAGACTTTCATGCAAAGAAAAGAGGAAAGTTCAAGGGTAGGTTTCATGCTTCTACTACTATAGAATATTAACCTACAAGAAAGAATTCTTCCAATGATCGGGAGACAAGGAAAGAGTACTATCTTCTCTCAACTCTATTTGGATCCATTACCAGTAGTGCTGAGATCGATTCAGATGTATGTAGTCCTATGTCAGCACCATCCTTGAGTGGTTATCTATACTATGTTCTTTTCATAGATGAATTCTCTCATAAGTCTTGGATATATTTTCTAAAGGAAAAGAGTGAAACGTTCAACAAGTTTCAAGAGTTTAAAGCACTAGTTGAGAATCAGACTCAAAATCACATCCGTGCTTTGATATCTAATAATGGACCAGAGTTCAAGTCTCATGAATTTAATGATTTATGTCGAGATGTAGGGATAAGAATATTGTTTATTGTACCTTACAACCCCTAGCGAAATGGGGTTGTTGAAACAAAGAACGTGATAGTTTGTGAGGTTACAAAATCTACGATGTGTGATCAAGATCTACCCACATCCTTATGGGAATAAATCTCCATCACTACTATTTATAATCAGAAAAGAATCCCTCATGCTATCTTGGGAGAGAATACTCCTAAATAAATTTTCACTGGTGAAAAACCAGAGGTTGGACACTTGAATATTTTTGGTTATCTTATATGCATTCATGTTCCAAAAGAGAAGAGGAAAAATATGGATCCATTCGGAAATAAAGGAACATTTGTTGGATATAGTGAATCCTCCAAATCTTATAGAGTCTATGTTCTAGGACAAAGGCACATTGAATTCGGTAAATATGTCACATTTTATGAAGAGGTTTCCTTCAAGTGCTCTAAATAAATTTAGTGTGATTCATATGTGGATGAGCATGACACTCCCATGAAGAAGGATCTAGTTTGTGGTTCTACTCATTCAAATGTTAAGAGGAATAATTTGAAATAGTCCTTGGATTTGCTTTATCTTGAAGAGCCAGTAGAACTACTAGAAACATCTATTGATGAACCTCCTATTAAGATGAGCTATGTCTAGTGTCAATACATCCTATAAGAGGCAGAAAAGAATGGAGCAACATTTGGAACATCCATAAAGCGAAGGAGACCTGAAATATATTCAGGATACTGGAGTGATCACTGAGCTCTTCTTTACTTAACCAATTGCATACATTAATATTTCAACTAATGCTTTAACCGAAGCATTGATTAAGGCATTCATATATAACTGAATCTTTACAATTTGAGTTCACATAGTCATTTATTTAAGGAATTCAAATTCTCTTTATCTCTCTATGCTTTTATCTTTACTGCATGGTCTATATGTGTTAACATTAATTATTTATCATATCACATTATACTCAAAATAATTTCTGCATGCTATGATCATATATTACTCTTGGACCATATAGTCATATGCTAAAGTAATTCACTCTAGAGGTGGCCGATCTCTAAAGGAGACTTAATAGCTTTATCCATCTTGATTGACCATGGTTAGTAATATATCACATAACATCTATGCTTCAACATGCAAATCATTTACCTCTATAATTGGAGGCCCACCCCATGGGTACCCACTATATTTTGGGTGTCCACATGAGAATCATGCTTGATATAACTCAAAATTCCGACTTGATATACTCACAAATCCACCTCTTTGGAGGTCCAACTCATGGGTACCTTTATGAGAAGCATGGCTTGATATTACTCACAAGACTTTACAATACAACATCATTGTTAGAGTTTGAGCAAATATGAATAAACTTGAAATTTAAAACTTTATTCCACAATTACAGTGCAGATAGATCACATCAATAATCCAAAGACATAAATAAATTAAACCATAGAACACATGATATAACGTGGGAAAACCATCCACTGATTCGGAGGATAAAAAACCCAGCAAACAATCTTAGAGTATGATTGATCATCGACATAGAATGATTACAACACAATACCAAATTTCTTTCGAGAGCACAAGAGAGTAGAGATCAAATGGGACACTGTGATAATCTTGCTAAGTGCATAACACTTTAATAACAAGTCAAACTAGGTCATACGAGGAAGGTAGGAATTTTGCATGCTTTAGTAAGTAGTTAAAACTGAGAACACTTGTATCATCTTCAACCATGCGCCCCCACTAATTCACCAAGTTTAACTTCCTCTAACTAAGTTGTTAACTAAATGAATTGAATTAAACTTAATGGAATTGCATGTAACTGAACACAACTTAATGTAACTGAACATAACTGAATGTGACTAAACAAAACTAAATAGAACTGAACAGAATTGAATGTAACTGAAAAAACTGAATGTAACTAAACAGAATTGAATGTAACTGAACATAACTGAATAGAACTGAATAGAACTGAACATAACTAAATGTAACTAGTGATTCTCCATTATTGTCATATTCAACAACCACTTGCATAAATTAAGGAGTTGATTCCTTAATTAACTGAACTTGGTTTATCAAAACTAAGACTCGACTAATGTCTTATTAATTCGAACCCACTTGGAGGCATACATGGGCAATTTGAATTCTCTCTATATATCTATGCTCGTATTAATTTTTTCTGCATGGTCCATATGTGTTTTCATTAATTCTATATCATATCATACTCATAAGAATTGTTCCAAACCTATGATCGTATGTATTACCCCAGGTCATATAGTCGCATTCCAAAGTAAATCACTCTAGGGGTAGTTAATCCCTAAAGGAGACTTGTAGCACCTATTAACCAAGCCTCGCCATACATCACATAGTATATCCTCGAGACTTAATATAGCATAATTCATGTGAACTTAATACACCATAGGTTTTGAACTTGATACAACACAAGTCTCAGACCTTAACATAAGTTCATGATATTAACCATAATATCATAGTACAATCATCTCTCCCGAATAGGACTTGATCAAGGTCCTAGCTTGATCCAACGCAATCTCTTTAACTTAACACAATAAGTTAGTGAACTTAATATAACATAAGTTCAAGACTTGACACAACAAATCTCATGGAGAGGATTTGAACTTAATACAACAGAATTCCTGGACTTGACACAACAATTGTCATGGAGGATGACTCCTAATGTTGTACATCTAACAATCACCATCTCAACACATGAGGATATATAGGACTATTACTCATAAGTTTGACTTGATCTTACTCACAATACCGAATAATGACTCTTGATGTTGTAGATTTAACACTAACAAGGATATTCTAATATTTTTTCTTACTATAGAGGAATGGTTATATATGTTAATTATAGCTCGAGATTATCTTATGTTGGAATTTCTTCCAACAAGTCTAGGGAGGACACATCCATTTGGAATAAAACAATTCTTTACATTCAAACCCTTTGAAATACCATTCATGGCAATTATAGAAAAGTTTGAGGCATTATCATTATACAACTTCTTTTCAGGGATAAATTTTGGATTCTAAAGGTATGAGAGGGGGAGGGTGTGGCAGTAGGTTCTAATAGGGGAAATAGTGGGGAATAAAACATGGCCTTTTTCCTTATGCATTTATCACCATATCACTTCATGAGCTCTCTAAGAATCCTCCAACCAATTAGTTGGCTGTTGCATCATGAATCATGCTTTAGTATCCTTCTTGAGACCACTAATGAAACATTTTTTAAAAATAATTCGTCATACCCTCTATGTAGATTTCCAACTACTCAAATGCTATGATAAAGTATTCCACTATGCATGTTTGGTTCAACTTGGTTAGTCATCCCAAATAGTGAGTGACTCTTTCAAAATGAGCAAACATGGATTTTACAAACTAGCTCTAAGAAATGTATCCCTCATGTGATTTACAATTTGATTGAAATCATTATGAATCCAAGTATAATACCCGCACTTCAATTTTCAATGGGCCATCAATAATACCATGGAGAGATAAGTTGTGTTCCATTTGCATAACCCATCCTACGGGATAAAAACATCAAATATGTTTAGGTCAACTTTAGGAATTTTGTGCCACATATAATGTTGATTATCTTGAAATGGTGGCCCTACGTGATACGCGCCTCCAATGGAGAACTTGACCACTTCTTTTTTATCCATAAATGAGAAACTTATATCCCAATCGCTTCACCAACACAAGTCTGATCTTTGTTTTATGTATGAAGTTTAGTTGTATTACTTTGAAATTGATTACAATTCCAATGAGGCCTCTACTCTAGATTACAAATATGGGTGCAAAGTTCTATATTGACTCCTTCATAGGGGGTTGCCAATCACATGGGATGCATCTATTCTTTGTTTTCTTGTTCATGTGTCATTTCCCAACATATAGCCAACATAGTTGTCTTTATTAGTACAAGAGTCCAACAATTAATACGTACAACTTTAATCCTACATGAAATGCAAAATCCTTTGTCCAAAATTATATTCAAATTCACTATGGTTTATAGCTCTATGCTCAATGGAACAAACTCAAGCATAATAATAACATTCAAATTCAAATGAAATTTGTAATATGAACTCTACTTGGTGATTATGTAAATCCAGCACTTATATTGTTTAGAAATGGCCCACTTTATTGTAGATATGGATTAATGGATCCAATTACATGCATGTATGACCCAATAAATTTAGCATATTGATTAAATCAATTGTTTTACCCTTAATAAGGGACAACAATTACTTACTCAATGGAAATGTTGAATAATAAAGATACAAATCCATTCACTCACTTAAAAGTTTCATGTGAACGTAATTAGGCTCTAATTCAAACATACAATGCTCATGTTTTTGTGTGTGTGTGTGTGTAAATTGTCTTCACACGATTAAGGGAATGCCATAAACATTGCTTTCATAAGTGTGAATGTGTGTGAGAGATTTGGATTCATGTATACATGAAAATGAGATAACCAAACTTTGCATGAACATATTAATTCAATGGATGTCAAAACACATTGACCAAAACATCCATTTGTTATTGGAGGTGGAGATCTCTTTTATTGGTTAATAAAATCACCCATACATTGGAGACACCCTGTTGTAATCTCACAGATCACATAAGGTTACCAATAATACATACTAAACATACATAACTATAAATCAGAGATAAGAGATAAGAACAGCTAGGAAAACAGATTATATTATTGCAATGAGTTCATACAAGATAGAGAACTGAACTGGGTTCTCATTTGGCTCAACAGCCTAATATATACAATGTACAGACAGTTACAAAATAACTACCTGTCGTTTCGGTGAACCGACACGACTTTTAGTTAGCCGACCTAATCTTTCTAGTTAGTCGGTCGATCGACTTAGTCGGCCGATCGACTAAGTCGGACCATCAACTTAGTCGGTTGATTGATTAAGTCGGTCTTCGTTCAAGTTGACTTCGTCGAATTGCTCCTTCTACATCTCCCCCACGAACAAAATGTTTCTTCGTCCCGAAGAAACAGGGAGGTACAAAAAATGAAGCTCTGTCGAATCGTTGAAAATTGCTACTGCGGTGGACTGTGCAGACGGATGGTTGGTCTCTTCTGGACACAGAATTCGATGATGGCCGGTGCTGTGATGGCAAGGTGATGCTGAAAGTCCGTCCAACTCTGCAAGGCTTTCTGGATGTCGATCATCAATGTCGTTAAACTTGACAGTACCGACATCTTTTCTGAAATTTTCTCCATATTGGGGCCTAAGGAGTGGTTCTGCTCTTCTGCTGCAATGATAAGTCGTTTGATCTGGGGGCAGATGACATCGACCTTTTCTAGGTTTGGCAGAGCCTATTGCACCCATTGGTGTGCTTACCATTCCAGTTTCTGCAGCTTGTTGGTCTCCAGCACTATCTGATCTTCTATCGTCTGTCTAAGTGCTGCTTCTGTGGTTTTCCTTCTCTCCAAGGCCTGAATGCCTTGGCGAGTCTGTCCTGTCTGTTGGTAGACCTGCCCATAGTGAGTAGGCCAGTCACGTAAAACGCCTTCTGTGACGACAGACTCCTCAATGTGGTCCTGGAGCACCTTGTAGGCCTCTGAGAAGGTAGTGTGATGTGCGAGGAGTAGTCGAGCAGTCTCCTCCTTTTGTTCTTCCTTATTCTCTTGCATCTGGGCCTGGATGGTCGATACCATAGTCTTGAAGAGCTGGTATGCTCTTTCAAGAGGTCGATTTGTGTTGACTTCGACAGGGCCTGGTATCACGGTCTGTGCTAGAGCTCTGCATCTGCCGAGACACTCAACTTCTTCTGCATTTTTGGCTATAAGCTCTTTACTTTTCTGAGCCGTCCTTAGCTTTGCTTCTTTGGCCATGGTTTTGAGGAGTTGGCCGACCTCTGTTTCGGTCAAGGAACTTGCATCCCTTAAGCTGATCTGGAGGTCAGAAGTTTTGGTCGGATGTGCTTTCTTCTTCTTGTGTTTGTCGGCATCCTGCTCTTGGGTGCCTTCAGCAGTTGAGGTTGGGTCTGTGGTCGGGGGAACGGAAGTCGATGGATTTTTTGGTTGGGGGGTTGTTCTGACTACGTCCGGCTGAGAAGATGTATGTGGTTGTGATAGGTCTGGTTGTGAATTTGGTGGTGGTGGGGGGGGTGGTGAAAGTGGTGGTGGAGGTGATGGGGTCGGAGAAGGAACTGGGGTGGATGGGTTGGCCGGAATGTGTGGTGGACTTCCATCGGAACATATACCTACTTTCGAAGGTGTAGTGGGTAGGTCGTCCTAGGCATCGGTGTTGATTGGATTCATGACAGACTGTGATGCTCCAATTACGTCGCCTTGTTGGTGCCGGGTGAATGTCATCGTAATATTTGCATAGGGATTTTTGTGTGCATAGAGAGGAGTTGTTGTTCATATTTTATGGGCCGACTGAAACAGTGCAGGCAGCGTCGTGAAGAAAGCTTTAACCTCAGCGTCCTGGTCGACCTTGGATTTGACTGTCTCTGGGATTGCTGTTTGATAGACGTTCTGGGGACTACCCGACTGTTGTACTGATGCTTGCTCCTCGACTACGAGTGTCGGGGATGGAGGTGGAGGGGTCGACACAAGGTCGACAACGTTTTCAGGCGCCGATGTCGTTTTTTCTTTCTTTAGCCGGCCCTCTGGAGCTCCTGCGTCCAGATACCGTTGAAACTGAGTTTCAACTGATACTTTATTTACAGCACCGTCCTCGACAATGTCGATAGCCGTGGCTATGAGCTCCTCCTCATCATCGGATGAGTCAGTAAGGAGAAGCTTGTGCTTACCCTTGCCTTGGTGTAGTTTTTGGGCCTTGATCCTCTTTCTGGAGAAAACTATCTCCTTGGCCAGCTTCTTAATGATGCTTTTAGATAAAGCATATTCCAGGTCGGCGTCCTCGACTTCACCTATAGGTATTTGAATTGGGTCGACAGTTGCTGGAGCCGGAGGGGTTGCTTGTTCTTGTGGTTGTACTGTTGGTTGTTGTTGTTCTGTTGGCTGTGGGTCGACTACCTTTGCAGTCAGAGGTTTGAGAGTGATATGTACCCGACTGGTGGGCACGGCCGGGGTTTCCTCCGACACAAATGTGCTGATATAGAGGTTCAGCTCGTAGTCTTCCTCTTTTTCCTGATCGATAAGTGGATCTGTGATGGAGAAGTCGACCTGTTTGGTAGCCTCGGGTATTTGTATTTTTCTTTGAGCCTATCGGATCAATTCCCAGAAAATCTGGTCGACCGTCGGATAGTAGTCGAGGTCCTAGGCTTTGGGCTCCTGACCTTGCATGTACCAGACCGATGTGTGGTCAAGCTCTAACTGTATATGGGAGTCTGCAGGGAGGTTTCGTCGAATGTTTTGGGGAACCCTCCACCTCATCATGCGAACCTTCAACTGCTGAAACCAGTTTTCTAAGAAGACTTTTCCCTGTGCTAGCTCATGCAGGGTTCCTTTTTGTGAGAAGGGTTTGAAACGGTTCATTTCGAACCTAGTCAGCTCCCGGAATATTGGACTGCCTTCTGGACAGATATGATACATGAAAATCCAGAGAATAAGAGAGGGAAACTTGATTATACCTCCTATCTCTTGGAATATTTTGCAGATGGTTTTGACCATGTCGGCAACATAGTCTCCCCATCAGTAGATCCGACCGTCAGTCGCAATTGTGTCGACAGCCTCCAGCATGTCCAGTTTGAGGTCGCTGCATCAACCGGCTAATGTAAGGGTGATTGCAATGATTTTAGCCACAATTTGTGGCGTCCGTGTCATAATCTGGCCAATCATCAGCCCCTTGGAATTCTTCCCCGACGGTGAGCCCATAAGCTCTTCGACTAACCCTTCTTTTATCCTAATTGGTACAGGGCTGCATTGATTTGACAGACCAGTAAGTCATCAGATAACATCCCCGGTAATGTCGATGGGCCTGTCGAAGTAGAATCGGCGATTGTGGTAACGGCTGATAATGAATTTGACCACTGCTTCTTTCGTCCCACCAAAGCTTGCCATCAGTGGTGCGTTAGGGTAGTTGAAGATGGTGCTCTGCTGGATTTTCTCGGCGGCCTGGGTCATCCTTTTGTCGACATAGGCCCATTCTTAAATTTCTGTCCAGAGTCTCTGCCATTGGTCATCTTGGACTTTTGCATTTTAAATGTTATTTAATCGACGAACCAAGGGTGTGTCCTCTGCCTGCAACTCTCTCGCCTTAGTCGCTACTCGGGTCAGTTTGGGTGCCATTGTGTCGAGTTGGTCGAAGGTGTGACAGTGTTCTTGGTATTTAGTCGACTGAGGTTGCGGTTGCTCTGTGGGTAAATGGTGTGGTGGATGAACCTTCGATTGTCTTGTATTTATAGGCGCGGGTGTTTTTGCGTGTGGGGATGGACGTACTAATAGCAGACTGGAAAGTTCAGCTGTAATGCTCGAATGGGACTTAATGGTGGAATGTGTGCGGCGCTCGAGGCCATCAATGCGTGATGGGACTCTTGAGGTCGTCGGTCGGTGTCGGTGGTGAAAATTGTCGGCTGAACTGGTCAATGAGGATGGTCAAGGATGATGATGTCGGTTATCAAAGTAGTGAGTTGATGTCATGTTTGTGGTGTTTGACTGTAGTGTTTTATTTTTATTTTTTTTATTTTTTTTGAATTTTTTTTCTTTTTTATGGGTTTTGATTGACGGTTGAGGTCATTTTTTTTTTTTTACCTGTAACGTTTGAGTCGGGCTCCATTAACGAGCTTCCGAAATACTACGCCCTGTAATGTCTTTAGTCGAACTGAGCCATTGGGGTGTATTTCTTCGACAATGTAAGGTCCCATCCATTCGGTGTGTAGTTTCTTGGGTTTTCCTTTGACTCGACTGTTATAAAGTAAAGCAAGGTCACCGACCGACAGGTTTTTGTTTTTGATGTTACGGTCGTGCCATGCTTTCTGTTGTTGTTTGTGAATTTCCTGGTGTTGGATAGCCATGAGTCTATGTTCTTCTAGCTTACTGAGTTGGAATAGTCGGTCATTTCTCGCCTGTTCGACATCGACATGTAGTAGTTGTGCAACAATAGGTGTCTGCTGTCGAAAATGTAGGGGGACGACTGCTTCTTGCCCGTAGACTAATCGGAAGGGGGTTTGGTCGGTCGACCATTTATATGTTGTCCTGTATGCCCAGAGAACCGCAGGGATTTTCTCATCCCAGTCGTCTTTGTCGGTGCTGCATATTTTGGTTAACCCTTTTGTCAATTTTTTGTTGAAAGCTTCAATCGCGTCGTTCGACTGAGGATGATATGCAGTGCTTCGTCGGTGGTCGATGTGAAACTGGTTGGTCAAATTTTTGATCGTTTTGTTGATAAAGTGTGATCCTTGGTCACTGATCAATGTGAGTGGGCATCCGAATCTAGTGATAATGTTTTCGTAGATAAACTTAGCAGCGACCTCACTTGAACATGTATCGAGGGGTTCAACTTCTGCCCATTTGGTGACATATTCCACTACAGTGATAATATATCTTGCACCTGATCGTTTGGTAGGGATAGGGAATGGTCCTATGAAGTCTATAGCCCAAATTTCGAATGTGAGACTAGGGTTTACAGATATCAAGGGAATTTCTGTGCTTGGGAGAGGTCGACCATGTCGTTGACATCTATCACATCGACTAATGAAGCTTTTGTAATCTTTGTGGATTGTCGGCCACCATAATCCTGAATGTTGGATTTTCTTTGCAATGGTGTCTGCTTGGAAATGTCCTCCTGCAGGGCCATAGTGTGCTTCATGCATGATTTGTTCTCTCTCGTGGTCGAGTACACATCTTTTGAGAATGTCGTCTAACCCCATTTTGTACGAAAATCCATTTATGAGGCTGTAGGGTGCAGCCTTCATAGCTAAGATTTGTTTTTCTTGGTGTTCAGACCTTCTGGTGCCTGACCTGTCTCCAAGAACTGAGCTATTTCTTCCAGTTCTTCGGGTATGGCTTTTATGCAGAATAGATTTGCATCTGGCAAGTCGTCATCGACTCCTGTCGGTTCCTCCCCTGTGTCGATACGGGATAGGTGGTCGGGCCTGACATTTAACTTTCCTGGTTGGACCACTACTTCAAACTCAAATTCTTGAAAAAGAAGTAGCCATCGACAAATTCTCCCATGATGAAGAGGTTTATTAACAAGGTACTTCAAAGCTTGATGGTCGGTATAAAATGTGAAGGGGTTGGCCAATAGGTAATGTCGATAATTTTGGAGGGAAAATACCCTACCTAGGGCTTCTCTTTCAGCGGGCGAATAGTTCCTTTCAGCCTTATTTAATTTTCGACTGCTGTACACTATAGGGTAATCCATCCCATCATCCCCTGGTTGACTCAGGATTGCTCTGATTGCTATTCCTAAGGCATCGATATGCACATGAAATTTGGTTGACCAGTTTGGAAATTTGAGTATAGGGGCTTCGACCAGTTTTATTTTCAGTTTGTCGAAGGAGATCTGGCATTCCTCTGTCCACTTAAATTCTTGGTCTTCTTTTAATAATTCTTCTAGAGGGTAGGTCATGTCTGAATAATGTCTTATGAATTTCCTATAATAGCCTGTATGGCCCAGTAACACCTGAACTTGTTTAGGGTTTATTGGTGGTTTTAGGTCAAGGATGATTTTAATCTTGGCAAAATCAACTTTGATACCATATTTACAGACAATATGCCCTAAGAGTATTCCTATAGGGGTCATAAAGATACACTTCTTAATGTTCAAGGAGAGTTGAATCTGTCGACATCTCTCCAGCATAAGTCGAATCCATGTGCAGTGATCTTTTAAGGTGGAGTAGATAGTCCAATCGTCGAAGTATACTGCCATGGTCTTATAGATATATTCTTGGAAGGTCTTGACAACAATTCGGGAAAACACTGCAGGTGCATTCTTTAGCCCAAAAGGCATAACTCTGTAAGCAAAAGAGCCAAATTCACAGACAAATGTTGTCTTCTTTTGGTCTTCCTTTGCTATGGGCACTTGGTTATACCCTGAGAAGCCATCTGTGAATGAATAACATTCATGGCCTGCAACTTCATTCAAGATCTCATCAGCATAGGGGGTTGGGAATGGATCTGTTAATGTTACTTTGTTAAGCTCCCTAAAGTCGACACAAATTCTCAACCTTGTCGGGTCATGTTTCTTTGGCTGTACTACCATGGGACTTGCCCATTCCGACTGGTTGATGGGGTAAATGATCCCTGCTGCTAACATATTGTCTATTTCCTTTTTAACTATTTCTTTGTACTTATGAGCTAGTTTATAAGGTCTTTTCTTGACAGGTCGGACATCAGGTTTAGTGTCTATTTCCATTTCTCCCATTTCTTGTACTCAGCCTTTTAAGTATTTATAGTCCCTTGCAAAGACATCTTGGAACTCTCTAAGTAAGTTCACTATTTCAGTGGTCTGTTGTTCATTCCAGTAGTCACCAATCTTGGCTATTTTTGGTCAGTCGTCATTTGAAATGTCGACCTCCTTAGTTTTCACTTTGACATCTAGCCACTCTGCTTCTTTAGCTTCATTTATCGACCGACTTCCTTCTGTGAACTGTGAGAATGCGGCAGGGAAGTTGGTTGCAGTCATTCTGTCAAGATCTGGTTTTTTGGTGGTCTCTACTTTCAAGATTGAGTAGATCGGTTTGGTTGTTTCAATGTGGTCGGTCTTCCATCTGAAGCTCTTACCTTCTGTGTGTTCATTTTCTAAGTGTAAACGTGTCGACTGGGATTTTGATTCAGTTTGTATCTTGTTACAGTCCTTGATTTGTCGATGGTCTTGGGAGGGTTGTTTTTCTGTCAGTTGGAGAAACTGTTTGATTTGGTGTGTTGTCCCGGCCAATTTTTCATTTTGAGGTATGAACTGGAAGTCCTTAATAAAATTTTCTTTAAGTTCATGCCAAAAGAAGGTTTCCCCTCTAGCTTCCTCCATCTTATACCATTTATTAGGTAAGTGGGCTAGGGTTGAAGTAAATAGATGTGGCCAGGCTCGCTCATCTTTGTATCCAATCCTTCTCCACTCCTTTTCACAAAGCTTGATGTGTTCTTCTGGGTTTTGTCCTTGGACAAAGATAGGGATTTGAGCTTCCTGTGTTAACTTTTTCCCACCAAACTATTCGACAAAGAAAGTTGAAGCATTTGTCCAGGTCTGAAGTTTTGATTGATGGGTGTCCCACCATCTAGCTGCTTGACCTGTAAATGTTTCCACTAAGCTTTGAAGTCTGCCATGTTCTCCAATATTTTTAGATACTTGTTTGACATGCATGATTGGGGATTCTCTCTACTTATACCTGGGGAGTTGAGTAGTAGGTAATCTGGTTGGTTGTAAGGTGGGTCGTTCCCTTACTTTTCTTTCAAATACTTTGGGGATAATTGATACAATGAAGCACTGTCGGGTGGGTTTTTTTTGTACTTTTTGTATAGTCCAGCACCCTCTTTCTTGTGTTTCATAATTTTCTATTTTCCAATCATATAATTCAGCATCTGAATTATAACCAATTGAGTCTTGGTTACCTAAGTGAAGTTCCCCATAGATGTTTGGCTCTGTATAGTCCGTATTGTTTTGGATTTGATACAGTTGTCCGAAATCGACTTCCTCATCAATCGGTTCGGTCCAAGGTGCTCCTTGGGAAGGATTAATGGGTACAATGACTTTGTGACCATTTCCTTTTAACTTAATTCACTCTTTGTCTAAGGATATGGAGGCTTTCATCTTCCATCCCCAAGGTCGACCAACTAACGCTGGAAAGGAGCTAGATCCTTCCTTTGGGTCAATCATTTCGAAATCAACCTTAGATGATATTCCTTTGATGGTTGTGTCGACATTTTTGCAAACCCCAATGGGTTCAATGAGACCTTGGTCGGCGAGTTTTAGGTAGATGCCTGACTCATAGAGGCAAGGTCAGCCCATCTTTTCCCATGTATCCCGGGTCATGATATTTACCTGAGATCCGAAATCGAGCACTACTTGTCGGACGTGGAACCCTTCGATTTCCAGGTCGACAAGTGGGTCGACATGGTTTTTGTCATTTTGATTTAGGCTGCAAATTTTCTTAGTTTGTTTTTTGGGATTAGTGCTTTTTATTTGATGCAATAAATCAATGAATTGGGATACAAATTTGTCTATTTTAGTGAGATAGATTAATTGCTGTACTATGTTAGGTTGACTGCTAAAGAGGTCTTATTTTTGTGTGATGTCTTGAAATATATGTGTTTCTTCTTGATATGTGTGTTTTTCTTTCATAGGATCCAGATAGCCATTTCTGTTTTTAATTTTACTAATTTGGGGATTATCAGGGCCGGTTTTTTTGCCTTGTCGAGTAACGATATGTAGATTCTTAGTAGTTAGCACATCATGCTTTTGTACACACGACAAGACATTAACATTTTTCTTATTATTGATTTTCTCTAACATGGTAGGACAATCCTCCAGAGAGTGATCGCCTACTCCACAATGGTTACAGAATTTCAGATCATTCATGTCCTTGGATGGACAATCAGTGTATCGGTGCCCTTCTTTATGACATATAAAGCACTGGGTAGATCGACGCGGTCGTATGTCGCGATTCCCGACGAATCAACCTCTTCCTCCAAACCCTTGTCATTGATTGTCGTACCGGTGCTCATAACGGCGGCCTTCGTATCTTTGCCCGTTCTGGTCATTGGTATTATTTTGCTCATTAGTTTGCGCTACTGCATTCGTCTGGTAGACCGCCTGATAATTCTGTCGGTTTTTCAAGTTTAATTGACAGTCGGCCGTGTTGTGACTTTTTGTCTCACAGATGGTGCACCAGGAAGCCTTTTCGTTTTTCATGTTAAATGGACATTATTTCATAGAATGATCTCTGTGCTCCTGGAAAATATCACAAAATGCTTTACTTTGCACAAAGCGGACCTCTTGTCGACTGTATTCGTGTCGACAATTATCTTTCAAGTGTCCGGCCGTCGAACATTTAGTACACCAGATTTCTTGATTCTTGAGGCTCAGTTCTTTTAATGACTTCTGCACATTCTCGAGTTGTTCCTCTAGTCTGTGGTCTATCAGATAGGCAGGTATATCTTCGTCCATTTCCACCTGCAGAGCTTTGTTCAGCGCATCTTCATATGTCTTGAACGTTTCCAGACTGATATGACAGCGTACTTTCTATGATAATCCTGCAAGGAACCATTGAATTAGTAGTTTCTCATCAATAACATAATCTAATTGGCTTAATAGGTCCTTCCAACGTTTTTCGTAGTCACGGACTGTCTCCCCTGGCTTTTGCTGTGTCGTTTTGAGCTTTTTGGCAGCCAAGTGCTTGGCATCTGGGATTTTGAAGAATGATAAGAACTGTGCCTTGATCTCGGCTTTCGTCGCTCTGGGTTTCCTTTCCGAAAAGTTCATGTACCATGTCAAGGCCCTTTCTCATAAGGCTCCCGTGAACTGAGCCATTTGTCGGTCTTCATCCGTCACCTAATTTGCTTCCCAGGTCGACTCGCAGACGAACCAATGTCATCTGGGGTCTTCATCCCCCTCGTAAAGAGGAATGTGGGCTGATCCATGACCCATGTCTGAGTCACTTTCACTGCTCTCAGAAGTCAGCGGAGGTGGAGGTGTGGGTGGTGGTGAAAGTGGTGAGGTTGTTGATGTAGTCGGGCCTGCGGAGTTTTGGTCGACGGAACTTGTGCTCCCGTCATTGGTCGATTCGTCTTCGACGTACAATGGGTTGTTGTGGATTTCTACTGTCGATGGTCCACTGCAAATTTGTGTGCACAGGTCTGCTTGTTCAATTTCTTCAAAAGCTGTACTTGGCAGGGGGGGTGCTCCTTCATGTGTCGGTAAGAGCAAGTGGATACTTCGGAGGGAGGGTGCTACTTGAAACTTCACCCAGTTTCCCTCGAGCGGTCGACGTATGATAAGGTGTCGACCCGTGTATGTGTCGTCGCCTAGTCGACTCCATATGCTGTAGTCACCAGCTCATAGTCATAGATCCTCTTCGATAATAGTCTGGATTATAGTATGTGGATTTGTTGGGGAAATGGTTATTCCGTCGTCGGGAGCTCTTATTTGGAGAGCTTCGGGCTACTCTATCCACACTTCTTCCTCCATAGGGGACACCTCTTGTTCTATGCCCTCTTCCTGTCGGTCATGACCCGACTCTGGCGGATTCTCTTCACAGTCGTTCTCCCTAGGGTTTTGTTCTCTGTGCAGCTCTGCGGCTCTTTCGCGTCTGGCTTCCCTTCTCTACTATCTCTCGTCCCTTTCTTGTTTCTGAATGTCTGACATACTTTCGTACAGTACTATTTTCTTCAGGTCCTCTATGGTCGACTTTTCATTACTGGTGACATCTATCCTCCTTAGGTCGACTAGGATCCACTATACTCTACCTCCGACACAAGACCAGCTACCCCCCCATAGCCTACCCGACGCTTTTAGAAAGCCCGGATAGTTCGAATTACTTGCTCAGGAAGTATTCCCACTCTCTTTCTACAATAAATTTCTCCCACTTCCTCTGCTTTTCCGCCCAGTTGGTGTTTGCTGGCTGTTCACACAGTGGTGGTCGAGGTTCGACGATGTGGCCTGCTCCGTTCTCGATCAAGAATTTGAATAGCGAGGTTGGAAAGGAGCACAAGAATTGTTCAATGAAATTGGTGTAGAATTTTGCTTTGACAGTTTCTACCGACGTCCGGTCTTCGACTGCTTGCTCCTCATAGAAGTCGTCGGCAATTTTCTCAAACCACTCCGACAAATTCGTTTGGCCCCCTCGAAACAGTTTGTCTAGCAACTGCTGTTCTTTAGTCACGTCCGGCTTTCTCATCCAGAAGCTGCTTCAATAGTTATGGCATAGACTCGACAAATTTTTCATGTGTCTCTGTGAAAAATCTTGCTTTGGCTTCAGTGACTATTAATCTGTTTCTTCTTGCGTAATTTTGCAAGTAGTTCGCAACTTTACGGTCCCACCAGTCCTTGATCTCCTGCTCTGGTATCATATGTGAGCATATATTTTAGACATGTACTACCGACAACGGAACCAATGTTGTAATATCACAGATCACATAAGGTTACCAATAATACATACTAAACATACATAACTATAAATCAAATACAAGAGATAAGAACATCTAGGAAAACAGATTATATTATTGCAATGAGTTCATACAAGATAGAGAACTGAACTGGGTTCTCATTTGGCTCAACAGCCTAATATATACAATGTACAGACAGTTACAAAATAACTACCTGTCGGTTCGGTGAACCGAAACGACTTTTAGTTAGCCGACCTAATCTTTCTAGTTAGTTGGTCAACCGACTTAGTCGGCTGATCGACTAAGTTGGCCCATCGACTTAGTCGGCTGATCGACTAAGTCGGCGCATCGACTTAGTCAACTTTGTCGACTTGCTCCTTCTACACACCCCCCACTCAACAATCCACTAACTTTATGGACAACCCAACCTATAATACTACATGAGGAAGAGATGAGATAATAAATAAATGCTACTTACAACCCATACAGCCTATGTATAGCCTCAACGGTATGACCCAACGGGGGGGGATATGGGGTTAATTGTATATGATATGACCACAAGAGGGGCATATATAGAGTTATATGTGTACGTAATAAAGTATATGTATATGTATTAGTGGTTGCTATAATGAAGAGACACATTCACAATGAACGAATTGGTATATATAGAGGTCATGTAATCATTATTAGGAGGAACATCTTAATTGGATGTATGAATGTCTTGGGGTATTTGGAGGAGGTTCTTTAGTTCTTTAAAGAGTTATTGTAAGACTAGTCTCAATTATCTATATTGGATTTGTGCTACACATTTACATTTGTTGTGCATTGAGTGTATTCCAATATAATGTGCTATATTAAGCATTTGTTACATAACATTTAGTATAAGACCATATGGTCCTTGGCTTGGCTCCTTAAAGACAATACATCTTTCCATTTTCACTATAACTTTTTGGGGGGGATTTTCAGATAGATAAACTTGTATGGTACTAAGGATAGATCTCTAATTACCTATGGTAAAAATTACAGGTTCTAGTTCACTATAAGTTCATATCTATAGTCATGGAAGCTGGGATTTTTTACTATTCCAAAAACTACTCTCAAACAAGTGTTCTGGATAAAACTTTTATATTTGAATAGTGAAAGATTAAAATTGAGTGCCAATACTTACAAGGGATACTAGATAGACCACACTAGCCCAAGGAAAATTTCAAAATCCAATTTGAAAAATTGGATAGATGGCAAGACATACAAGTTCACTCTTCTAAAAAGAATAAAATTAGCAACTTTTGGGAAAGTAACCATAAATTTCTTGTTAGAATTACAAAGAATACATATACTGATCATATAGGATGAAATCCATACTTAAGGTGCCATAATTTTAGAATACCTCATGTGGAAATTCAACCAATGAGGGTTATAAAATGGATGTTAAATTTAGCATAACTTTTGATTGGAAATTCTAATTTAGTTGACTCAAAATCCATTGAAAATGGAGGAAAATATGATAATATGTTGGAGGAATCACATTTCTTATCATTATTTTCAATATATTGAAGTTGTAAGTTGAGAGTTTGGTAAGCTTCAATTAGGTATCAAGGGCAATTCCTATATTTAAAGGATATGATGATGGAATTAATCCTAAGGAATGGTTAAGGATTGTGAAGGAAAATGTTGAAAACCCTTACTTAGAAAGTATTTATTTTTATGGTGAAGCTTGTAAGTGGTGGATGATTCATGATATAAATACTATACCATATGTCATATTGGAAGTATTGGAATAACTCTTCTCAAATAAACGGATCAAGGACTAAAAAGGGAAGCATTGACTAAAAATCAAGATGAATTCAAATAAGTAAAAGAGGAACTTAAGTAGAAAAATGAGTTGTCCAAGATAAATCCCTTAATGAATAACTCATTAAGGAGATTCATAAATTAAAATAAGAAAATATTAACAAAATAAAGTGGGATAAATGAATATGAGTAAATCAAAAGGTTATGTAAGAATAATCAAGACCTTCTTAATGATATTAAGAGGATGAAAAAGAGTTGAAAATATTATGGATAAAAGAATAGGTATTAATATACTACCACAATAGTTAAAGAGACTACCAAAAGACTTGAGGAGGAAATTTTAAAGAAACTTGAAGAAGACCTAAATACAAATGAGGTAAAATTAAAAATGAATTCTAGAATTGAAGGATGCAAGAGTTTAATGGATGGCATCACATTGTAGATTAAAAAAGAGAGGTAAGACAAGATTCAATGTCACCAGAAAATACTTGAAGAATTTGAGCACTTGTTTTAAATATCAAAGTCAAGTATGGAAGAATTATCACAAAAGTAGGTAGTATTAAAAGACCAAGCACAAAGGATAGAGAATGGCATTGTCTCATAAAACAAGATTGATGATATGGGTGTGTAGAATGAAGGGAAACCATAAAATGTGAAAACCTATCAACTCCCTCATTACCAAAAATAATTCTAAGAGTGACAAGTAGATATTCAAATCCACTACCAAAGAATAAATTGAATAATCAACAATTTGCATGGAACAAGGCATCAAAAATACATTATTCAACAAGATATTATCAACCATCTATCAAAGATTAAGATTGAAGCGAATTGAATTTGGATGGATGGTTCATCATTAGTGGCAACAAGAAAGTGGGAATATAACGTAATCCTATTGCTTGGTTTCATCACATGTAAATCCCTTAACTATAAAGCTTTGAGAACAATATTTTTTGGAGGGTACTATGTCATGACCCAAGTGGGGTATATATGGGGTTAAATGTATCTGTAATATGGTTGGTATATTGAAGGGAACACATGTGAAATAAGCGAATAGGTATATATAGGCATCGTGTAGTCATTGTTGAGGGGAATATATTAATGCATTGGGAAATTTGGACAACGTTCTCCTGGTATTTAAGGAGTTATTGTGTATCTCAACTCTCTTATATATTTCGAATTTGTACTCCACATCTACATTTTTTTGTACATGGTGTTTACTCTTGTTTATAATGTTATACATGGTGTGTAATCTAGGGATAAACCAAGTGTAATGGGCGGACCTAATAGAGATGGTTTGGAAACATATGTCCCTCGTTTCATCTCCCAGTGTTGTGTGAAAGTCGAGTTATTATGCCAACAATCAAGAAATTGCATTTTGTTGTTCCTTAGGAATTAAATTGCAAATTTTGCTAGATAATTGCAATGCCTACCTCATGATAGAACTTGATCTCAATTCTTAAAGTAAAATAAATTATGGGTAATTCACACTTGTTTCTATTCACACCAAACAAAGGAAAAACAATTTTCTAAGCATATTATTTACAAATATAGCTAATTAATAACAATCATGGCTCTCAATTCAGAAGGCGTGGGAAATTAGGATCTTAGAGTTGTTGGCATTCACCAATTTCCAATGGAAAATTGATTTCTAAAATAAAGTGGCAATAATATAGTTTGCCAATATTCATTACCACCATTAACACACTAAGAGTAGCACATTAAACATAAATAATATATTAGTATCATACATAGAATTTACACAACAATAAAATTAAAAACACCATAAACAAAAAGATTTCACTGTAAAAACCTAAATGGGAAAACCAAATTTGAATTATGCTTAGTCTTCATTTTGACAATCTTAGGTTACAATCATGCAACTCATGGTTCTATGGCCATTCAACAATTTAGACAAGTCATCTTCTACATATTCAACTCTTGTCCAAAAAAATCCTTTTGTGAGTAGAATTTTGATAATATATAGGTAGATTTGGGCTATTGGGAAATCCAGGCATACTTGTCCTTTCATTTCCCATCCCCCAACTTTCTCTCTTATTATTTTTTATTTTTCCTTCTCACTTATTTTTTTCTCTCTTTTCTTTCTTACATTTACCTTCCTTATTGTTGCATTATATTTTCTTTTTTTCTACCTCCATTAATTATTAACCTTGTTTATGTATACTGAGTCTTATAATAATTCATATTGTTTAGATCCATTTCAGATCACACCTCCCCACTAACAGTATTTTTGGTTTCTAAAATATTTTATGAAATCAATGTGACTTCTATATTCCTTTCTAGAACATGGATCTAACCCTCACTCCTCAATGCATCTTTTAATATATCTTTGGTTGTAGCTTGTGGATTTGGTTGTTGGATCTGGTTTTGTCTATGGATCACTTGTTCTTGCATTGCAAAATTCTTCTCACTAACTCTCGGCCCTAAGAAATATTCAAATCTAAACTCTTCAATTAGAATTCATTCACATATTCAGCATGCAAGTCTCTTACATTCTCAAACATGGACATAGTACATATTTCTACTCAATGAAATCCAAGTCAAATTCTAGTACTCTCTTCTTTAATGAGATCCTAGAAAGCATATGCCAACAAGCAGCGTGTCGACAAAGGGAAGTATGGTCTACCCTCTTATGTTAGAATTAATTTATTTTGACATGGAAACAATTCTCTAATGCTTGCACAACACTATATCTCTATAGAAATTTTCAATTTGAATGAAAAGCTATGTGTGAAAACACAAAATTCATGCATTATCCATCATATATGTTCTTCGATGGCTATCATGGAATCCAAAGCAATGCCTAAGGTCATTGGCTAGTAATGTATTTTTCCTTTTTATGTATTTGAGAATCTGTCAATCCATTTGTCCTTTTTATGTATTTGATAATATGGAGATGAGTAGTGACTATGATTTGGTTTTATAGGGAAGGAAATCGATCCTTGATCCCTTGGGTTATTGGTTAAGTCTTTTGGGAGGGTATGTTGTTGTTTAAAGTAATGTTTATATATATTTTTATTAAATTGCCTCAGTATTTGGTTTAAGGTATTTGTCTAATTATATTGTTAACAATCTACAAATCCAATCACAATGTCTCCAAATATAGTCATAAATTCATTTAATTGTACCTACTTACAGTAGACAAGAGTAAAGGGATATAAAAAAACAAACCTTGCATGCCTAAGTTATAATAAAAACTTATGTTACCAGCATAAGCAGCACGAAATAAATTATTCGTATAAATCTATTATTAAAAAACTAGGGATATATAAAAGAAAAGTAAAGAAATCGGAGGTATAACAATACCCCTAATCTGCAACAAATACCCTTATATAGAACTGAATATTGTTGGATATTGTAGCTTCAAAGGATATTCTAAATATATTTTTCTAATGTATCCCAAGGGAGATGTTATTATTCCTCTGTTTGGATGTTACTATTGTAATTGGTCATCATAGAGTCATGAGGTAAATCCTCCATTGTAATTATAGTCATTAGTACCCTAATGAATATAATAAAATATTGTTTTGTGATTTCCTAGGTGAATTCGGCCCAGACAGTTTAGTGGGGGCGACTTGTTTAGGGTAAAAGTCAATTAACAAAAAGAGTATAAATAGAGTGGTTGTGCTTCTCATTTGAATACAGACACACAATCTCATGTAGCGCATAGGGGAGAGAGAGAGAGAGAGAGAGAGAGAGAGATACCAAAATTTTATCTTATACCTCTTATACAGAGGAATTTTTGCTGGGTTTTCTTCCCCTTGAGGGTTTCCCAAGATAAATTTGTGTCTCTCTTGTGATTTTGTTTCTTTCAGTGAATCTGCATATGATATTGTTGTGAATTTGGATTAAACACTATTTATATCTAGTATAGTATATGAAATATTAGCATGGTATCAGAGCTAGCCTGAATAGGATAGCTTTCACAAGGTGATACTCTCTCTCCTCTCCCTCCGAAAGAAATTAGGGTTTCTGCAACAGTTGGAATTTTGAAGATCTTCTTGCATAGAAAGTTATGCCTCTATGGAGTGCATCTATTGAGCCCAAGATCGAATTTTTTGGGTGGTTGAGTCTTCAGGAAATCCAAACCCTAGTTTTTCCATGAACAAGAAAACCAGAACCATAAATTCTACAAAAATTGGAACCCCGCAAGTAATATTTGAAGGGTGAAGATTTGGAATCTCTAGAAACCAAGTGGACCAAGAAACTCGCCTCAGTAAAGTGCATCTCTTGGTAAGGTTAGCTTTTCATTTTTTAGAAATTTCAATTTTTTAGTGACCTACTAGATAGCATGGACCCAAGCACTAAGCTTGAGGATAAGCTGGAAGGCATTGAAAACTTTCGAGCATGGAAGTATAGGATTGGTCTCATTCTTAGAGATAATGGCCTTGATAAGTATATCAAGGATGAAGTCCCAGAACCGGAAGAATATGAAGCTAAGGAGAAGCATTAGAGGGACCTAATCAAGGCAATGAGGATCATTCCTGATTCTATAAAAGATCACTTGATCCCTCAAGTGTCATCTAAAGAGACACCAAATCAAATGTATGATGCCCTCTCCAAAATGTATGAATGGGGGAACATCAACAGAAATATTAATTTCAGAGATCAATTAAAGAGTACCAAGATGAGTAAAGGAGAATCAGTTCAATATTACTTTACAAGGGTCTCCTAGTTCAAATACCAACTAGATGTTACTGGAGACTCCCTTGATTAATATTAACTAGTCATGACTACTCTCAATGGCCTCACTAGACCTTTGGAATCATTCATATAGACTATGTGTGCTAGAAAAGAAAGTATGAAGTTTGACATTGTATGGGAAGGCTATATCCAAGAGGAGGCTAGAGTAGCTAACAGCGAATATTTACTTAGGGAATATGATCAAGCTCTAGCTACCGATACCAAGAGAAGAAAACAATCAAACTTCAAGAAGGATAGTCACAAGGAGCATAAACCTCCAAAGAAGTTTCAGAAGAAGAGAAACTACTCCAAACATCAATGTTACAATTGTCATAAGATAGGACACATTGCTAGAGAGTGTCCATTGAAGAAGAACACCAACAAAATACATCATGCTCATCTAGTTGAAGATGAGAATGAAGAAGAAGAAGAAAGACCTAGAAAGAGGCAAGCAAAAGAAGAAGATATATAGGAATATGTACTATTCTCTACACTCTATGGGTCTATAACACCTAGAGAAGACACATGGATTATTGATAGTGGTGCCTCAAATCACATGACATGGAAGAACCAAACTCTGTCGAAACTTGAAGAAAAGAACTCTCCTCAGAAGGTATCTCTAGGGGATAACTATCAATATCCCATCAAAGGCATTGGTGAATCAATCTATAAGATTGACTCTAGAACCTCCATGAAAATGAAGGAAGTACTATATGTAGCAAGCTTGAAAAATAATATACTTTCCATCTCAGCACTAGATAAGAAAGGATATGGAGTTGCTTTTATAGATGGACAAGTACTCATGTGGTCCAAAGGAAATACAATTGAATATGTTGTGGCAATTGGTGAAGAAGAAGGAGGATTGTACAAACTCAAGGGACATTTAGAGATGGCCCTTTTCCATGAGACCACTAACTCATCTGAACTATGGCATAGAAGACTTGCTTACATCAACTACAAAGCATTACCCTATGTGAGCAAAGTGGTAACAGGTTTACCAGATCTGAATATTGATCATGAAGGATGTGCAAGAGGAAAGAACATCAAGAACCCGTTTCCTAAAAGTGAAACAAAGACCAAACTTGTCATGTCCCCAACCTTCTAACCGATGAAGAGGAAGCGACTAACCACTATGTAGCCAAACAAACTAAGCCCCTTGAACATAAGATATAAAATAAAATGCATTGGAAATAAAACATACACAGATGCACAATTCATTTAAACATATAGCAGAACCAAACACATTCATCCAATACATTCAGCATGTTCATCATTTCATTTAAGCAATAAATACGATTGCAAAGACAAAATGGACAAGAGATACTTATCTTAACAGAAGCTTGTCCCGCAACCAGCTACGTCGCTACAACATTCCACCCAACCATAAGCTAGTGTGCTCATCAATCTCTCAGAAACACTGCCACCCCCGAGCTGGGCATGATTCCACAAGGAGTAAGGGGAAACTAGCAGGCTCACATGCAGCCAAGGATACACAACAACACCTAGCCAAGACAACAGAGTTGGGTTTATCAGGCTATCAGGAGCTGGAAACGTTGGCTGCTAAGCTAGTGGGCTCACTGAAGAGCTAAGTACACCTGCACTTGTTGAGGCCAAAAAAATATCAGATAACAATAGTAGGGATTCTCCCCAATAAACATCCCCAATTAGCTCGCTATTGTTTGATATGGGGAATCCATCCAGTTTACGGTCCGGCTACCATAGGTAAAGTAACGGTTAAAGATTGTTTTACCGGTTGTAGCTCGGTCCACTGTTTAAGCGTATTTTTTGTATATTTTATATATGATGTGCAAGTGCCTAATCTAAGTGCAATTGATAGAGACAGCAAAGAGTTCACAATGTGATGCGCAGGTTCTTACCTCTCATCTTATTACCCCTTTTGCTTCTAAATCATAAACAAATAACAACTATGCTAAGCTAACTAGTTCTATCTAACCTATTCATAGGGAGCAAGATTATATCTAATGATGAGTAATGTACTGTAATGCATGCATAAAGAATATTACAGGTAATACACAGAGAAATATAAACAAAGAGATAGCTCATTGTTGATTAAAACATTCATCACTCAATATGCTGCATAAGTTTCATAAGAAATAACAGGAAAATCATTTACAAAATAGAATTAATTCATAAGTTAGAAAGATCTCACAATTGTAGGATAAGCTGAAACATAAACAATTCAACATTCAACCAATATACAGGATGCATTTGAAACTTCACAGTCCCTTCTCCAGTAGAAAAAATAGCCTTCTTTATTATAAAAGGAAGTAGTTATTCTTACAATAAACTTCATGAAAATATAGCATGAAAAAGGTCCCTCTAACATATACTTCCCCTTTATTTATACAAAAAAAAAATGACTCTTGAGATGTCCTCCAACCTTTGGGCTTCCTCGGCTCTTCTTTTACAAAAATTTGTCCTTTAGTACATGCACTCAAAAAGGAATAAATACAAAATATTAAATAATCCTCAGTTTATGAATGAGACAAAACTAGGTGGGCCCAGCTGGTGTTTTGACATAAACATCCCAAGCTTGTGCCTACTCATTGATGACCTGGAACTCTGCAGGTTCCAATACTCGAACTGCCACCACATGCTTTGACAGCTGAGATTCAATTTCCTTCATCTTTGGTGTACTCTGACTCAATTATTCTTCCAACTTGAGTTTGTGATTTGATGCTTGTATAATCCACAACTTGATGTCTTCTTCGCTAACAGCTTCAAGCCTGGATATGATTTCTTCTCCCTTTTGCAACCTCTCTTGCAAATTCTTCAGGTGCTCTTCCCTGGCTGGCAAAACTTGATACGGGGAGTCTGTTAGAAACATGCACTGATCATGAACTAGATGTATGCCTTTGTAGAATTCAGCGCATTTCTCAATAGTTTTCTCAATGGCAGTGTTTAATCTAACCGTCGTTCAACAACCAAAATTCAGTATGCCTAACTCCATTTTAAGACTCCCTGCAGATTTATGAGGCATGTTAGCTGGAAAGGTTGAACGGGTCTCTATCCATGCTAATTGATTCTTTACAAGGCCTACTACATCCGATAGTATTCTTCGAAATTGCGTTGAGCTGAATTCTAGCTCTTTCAACATGTCGTCAATTTTCTTAACTCTATACACATCCCCTGCAAGGCTCAGCAAAACTTTATTTATCTCTTTATGCAGAATCAAGGCTTGATTCTAGAATGGAGTGATGTCCATCTGTTTCTCCTTCAGCTCTTGAAGTTGTTCTCATAGTAAAATATTCTGGTCTTCTAGCTCTTCTATTTGCTTGCTTGCTGCATCTCCTTTCTTTTCTACATCCTCCACTTGCTTCTCAAGGTCTTTATTTTCCCCTCAATGATGTTTACTGACAATATTAGAGCATATTTGTTCGATTGTAAAATGTGAGAAGCCTCTTTTGACTTCTCGATTTCATTAAGAATGTCTGCATGTTTCCTTTTCAGATTCTGGCCTCCCCCTCTTTCCTTACTCAAAGTTTCTTTTATATGGGATAACCTTTTCTTGTATTCCTACAAATCATCCACCATTTTTTCCACGTTATCTATATTGGCAAGTTCTATTGCTGCACTTTCCCTTGCAAGTAGTTTCAGGTCCTTGTCAGTCCCATGAGCTATTGTCTTCTCTGTTCTCATGACTCCTTTTTTCTCCCCTGTGTCCACCTTCTTTTCTGTTCTTTGCATAATTATTTTCTTTTTGTTCTCATAGAATATTTTTTTGAAATCAGGTAATGTATGTTCTTCAGATGAGATGAAAGGGATTAGTTCAATCCCAAATTTCAGAGTTGGACTATCTTCTGTTGTGCTGCTAGATGGGACTGAAGCTTGTATCAGATATTCATAAGACTGATTCTGCTCCTGAATTGCGCGATATTATTCATCTTTCTCTTTTTGTTGAAGTTCTTCAGCTTATCTTTTTGCCTGTTCTCTTTCTTTGTCAACTATCTCCAGTCTTAACCTTTCATCTTCTTCCTACTTCTTTTTTGTGACTTCCTCTTATGCTAACCTTTTCTCGGATTCTTGTTTCTCTTTCTCAGCTTCTTCTTGGACTTTCTTTTTCACAGCCTCTTCCTGAGCCAGCCACTGTTCTGCTTCTTGTGAAAGTTTGAGTGCTTCTTCTTCTCTTTTCCTTGCGGCCTCCTCTTCTTGCTTCTTTAGCTTCTCAATAGCTCTTCCCTTTCCACATATTGTGGTTATCTTTTTCTTAAATCTTCTCCTCGGGGCTGTCATAATTCAAGAATTTATGAATATCTCTTCATCTTTATCCCAATAATTTGTATATTCGAAATGCACCCTACTGCTGCACAATAGTTGGCAACTTTGTCTTCAGAGTCATTCTTGTGAAAACTTATCTCTCCGAAGTGAAAGTACTCTAGTTCCTTGACAAAATATGTTGCACTCTTCAACTTGGTGAACTTATAACTTCCAATGTAGAAAGGGAGTAGGGGGTATACAACTTTTTTCTGATCAAAAAGGTAATTACCGATCCCATCAATGTGTAGTTTCCTCACCACTTCTTTGTGCACAACATAATTGGTGGCACATTTTGGTAGAAGCAAAGGGGCCCTTGTCCCGCCAAACATTCTCAGATATAAGCCTTCTTCTATCAGGTAGTAGTGGCCATTATCCTGTACAATTTTCAAAGCCTCTTCAGACATGCAATCACATTCAGTCAGGAATATTAATCTGTAAAGTGGCATAATGAAGTCCTTACAAATACTTTGGTAATAAATGAAATACTTGTGTGCCTGGAACAACTAATATGCAGCATAAACCGAGGTTTGGTCTTATCCCATTGGCACTTCAAGGTTGGGAATGTATGTGTGCACAGAATACAGTCGATCAGAAAAGAGCTCATGTAGAACTCTGATTTATTTCGTGAGACTCCTCCTAGTGCAGCACTTATGCATGAGGATAAACTATTAGACACTATGTTGGCCCAATTAAATATGGTTCCTTGGGTGGCTACAAAGAAAATTACTAGTACCCAACTCAGTTTGTAATTCTTCCCGTTTGCACACCCAAAGATCTTGTTCAACATCAAGGCTATCAACCTGTAAGGAGTACGCATCTGTGCAATTTCGTATTCTTCAGAAGGCCTGGTACGAAAATTATTCCCGGGAATCATCATCTTTCTCATATTTTCCATGACATCCAGTTTAAGTCTCTTTAACCATTCCTCTGTCAAATAAATTTGGGGGGTGGGCAGTTTGCAGGACTAAGCCACATAAGCTGGGCTATATCTGGCATAACCTTGTCCTTTGATGTTTGCCAAAATAATATTTTTTACATCATCTCTTGGGAGAATCCAGCCTAACACTTCTAAACATGGAAAAAGCTCTGGTCCAGTGGCAACCTTCATGATGGTTGACCTCCCAATATTGGCATAGATGGGTAGATATTCCAACCCTGCATCTGAAACATTTCGATTTGTGATCATTCGATAGATTACCCCCCATTTGGACTCAGGTTCAATACCTATGACAGCTTTAGTATCTTCATATATAACCTCAACTTAGGTTACGACTTCTATTTTCGACTCTTCATCTACGGCTTGCACCTTCTTATTCCCCTTCTTATGCATATTTCTATATGAATGATGAAGCTATTTTGATCATACCAAATCCTATTAGATTAAAACCATTTCAAAATATAGTCGCAACCTAATAAAATCAAAACCAAAACAAAAATCGATTTTAAATAGAGCATTTACCAAATCATCATACTGCATGTTAACCAGTCTCGCTTCCACTACTAAAACTCGTTTTCTTGTATATGAGGAAATAAACAACAATTGGGATTAAGCTTTGAATAGATGGGTTCGAACACAAGTCGCAGGAAAAAAATTCTATTGCGCAAGCCCTAGGTCTTCCACTGCTTCAATACAAAAACTGATATCAATATCACCAATGGGAAAACCCCAAAAATGCCCGAACTGCTAACCCCTTGAATGAACAAACAGGGTTTTCACCTTAAGAAGAAAATCCCTCCCTCAGTGTCCCACAAAAAAAACCTACTCCGATCGACCAATGGCTACAAATCTACCATAATATGGTTGAGGAAATGAGGGAGTGGTGCAGACAGTGAAACGCTTGTCTGCACACTGCCCTTTTTCTTTCAACGAATGTCAGAGAAAACTTCATGGCAGACTGCGGATAAAGAAAACCAAGGAAGGTGAAAGAAACGGTGGCCATAGCTTAAACAAACAAGGGAAAAAACCCCACATAAAAATGAAATAACCACCGCAGCATTCAAATAACCCCCCCCCCTCGCGGAACAAGAAAACTTCCTAACCCTACCAAGTTGTGCTAAGAAAATGCTAAGTAACGGGATAAGAGATAAGATCCTACCTGGAAACTCTGAAAATGACTTGGACGAGCATGACCCCTGCTGGCAAACAATTCACTCAGACATTGATAGCTCCGCAACTCCAAGTGGCTACTGATAAGGTGAAACAATGACTGTAGAAAATCATTTATGAGCTTTTATAGACTTGCATGTGGGTGAAAAAAGAATAGTCTCAAACGGGAAACAAAAAGCACAAAACTTACATCGGAGGCAATCTTGCTAGAGGACGCGAAGACTTTGAGTGATTTATAACTAAAACGTCGAGATGGTTATAAAAAAATTTGACAACCAATCGGCAGGCCGGGAAACTAACATCGCATCGGTATCAGAACCAACTTTGGGAAGACATCGGATGCACTTTGGACTCCTCAGCCTCAACACCGGTCAAATAAAACACTAAGTTCTTGGAATTCTTTGGAAGAAGAAACTGACACGGAGGATGGAAACATAACAAAACTTTCACGAATATCGGAACAGGATAGAACATGGGTGACCCAATGCGTCGGAAAGGATCTAGACTAAGCTCCTGGAGCATTCGGTGAAATTTTTTTTGATATGATAGACCAGGGAACATTCGATACATCGAAAGGACTCTTCGGAAAGCATCTGATATAGAACATCGACTGGATAGACTACTATGCTTCGGATACGTCAGAAGAACTCTCAAGACTCCATCCGATATATAAGAAAAGACATATTCTTTTGCCAAACTTTAAGTCATGAAAGAAAAACTCTTGAGAGATAAAGATAAACTTTCATAGCTTTTCCAAAACACTAAAAGAGTAAATGGAGGCCCTAAAATTTAAAAAAATTGGGATAATAGTTGCAGCTGCAACAATTGGCGACTAACTGGCGAACACAGATCTCTGGACAACCAACTTTTAAAACAAAGATTGTTTTAAAGTATCTTGTTAGACAATTTTACCAGATTTCTTTAAGATGCCCAGATTTTATAGAATACAAGATTTATAAATGTCAACATTGATTATAGACCAGTGGATAGGGGAACTAGGATTTCAAAGTCTTGAGAACTCTTCTGAGGCTAAGATATGAAGTTTATTTTACTTCTGCCTTTGGATGGCTTCCAACCTCGACACCACAGGATTGTAACAGGGTGTGAACATATATATTCATTTGTTCCTCATTCCCATGCCTTTTTTATTCTTTTGATGCTTTTGGACTTTTGTCCTATCAGTCTTCATGGATTGCTTTCTTCATTTGAAATTTGGCTTAGGTTCTTCCATCCATAGTGTCCTTTTGTGTGAGATATATTTGCTTTCAACTCACGGATGGAGAAGAACCTTTTAGCAATCTTATCCACACTGATTTTATTCAGTATTTCTTTTGATGTATGCTTTCATTCTTAGAGACTTGTCTCTTTTGGCCTTTTGGCTTTCATTTGTGGCATGGGATTATTTAAATACCATACAACTGGTCATCCTGCTTTCTTTCAATGGGTCATTTGTTGTTAGCTTCCTAGGACAGACTTTACTGTGGAGTGAATGGAGCCTCAAAATAGTGTTCAAGACTTTTCTGACCTTAGTTATTTTACAGGGTTTAAACAGGACTTCAATGTGTTCATAATCTATTCAGATAATCTGCTAGTCTTAAAGGATCCTTAAGCATGATGTATGTGCACATAGCAAGCAGTCTTTGATCAAAATATTTTTAGTTTATCCAAAACTCTGATGAACTCCAAAACCAAAGGTTGTGCTGGTTTATTGAAAACATAAAGTAAAGCAAACAAAAATCAATAAATTAGAATCTAAATATAAAAAATGAAAATCAAGCAGAACTAATCTAAGGAAAAAAAACTGAAATCAAAGGATTTATTTATGTACAAAGAAAACAGCATTAAGAAAAATATGGTTTAAGAACTAAACCATTTACTGGCAAGTTCTCTTCCCACCCCTATAAGCCTTGCAATTTATAGGTTGAGGGACCTAACTTCTCTGCAATCTGAAAAGGGCCTATCCATAACTGTTGAAATTTAGTGTGCTTTCCCTTCTTATCATGAGGGTGATCCCATTTAAGAACCAAATCACCTACTTCAAATTCCTTCTTTCTAGCTTTGCACTTATCAAACCATCTCTTCACTATTTCCTACTAATGTTTAAATTTCTCTCTTTATTTGGATCTAGACTCCTCCAACTTTAGTAAATTATTGATTCAAATTTGCAAGACCTCATTGTCAGTTCCTCTAGAGGCTTAGGCTAGTTGGGAGGATGGAAATAGAATGTTGGGAGGCATAATGGCTTCTTTCTCGTATACTAGAGTGTAAGGTGACACACCTAAGGAATTCTTGGGTGTGACTCTATCAACCCATAGTCCATTAGGCAAATCTATGTGCCAACTCCTTTGTTTTTCTATGACTATTTCCTTCAAAATTCTAATGATGTTCTTATTTGTAGATTCTGCTAGACCATTACCTTGTGGATAGTAGTTAGCAGAATAATGTAACTTAATCCCTTTCTCATTTTCAAATGTAGTTAATATAATAGATGAAAAATATGAAGCATTATCAAAAACTAGGGACATTGGAACCCCAAACCTGGTCACAATATGGTCTTGCAAGAAGTGCATAACTGCATCTTCATTTACTTTTCGCAATGGAATGGCTTCTACCCATCTGGTGAAGTAGTGTGTTGTTGTCAGGATGTACTTATGCTGCATTGAAGAATTTGGATTGATCTCTCCGATAATATCAATTCCCCACTGCTCAAATGGTTTAGAAATAACAACTAGTCTTAATGCTCCTGCTGCCTTTGCTTGTCTTCCCCTGCTTCTTTGACAAGTATCACACTTCCTAACATAAGCATGAGCATCCTTGAATAGAGTCGGGCAGTAATACCCAGCTTTCAAAATTTTATGTGCTATAGTATCACCTGAGAAATGACCTCCAACTAGGCCATCATGTAGCTCTATAACAACCTTAGTTGCATCTTCGCATTCCAAGCATATGAGGAAAACTCCATCATAGTTTTTTCTAAACAAGACTCCGTCAATAATCGGATATGAGGTTGAATTTAATCGTAATTCTCTCCTCTAATTGGAGTTCCAATGTTCAGGCAAGTATCCTTGTTGAAGATAATGAACCAGAACTCTGTACCAGGATTCTGGAGTTGTAAATAAAGGACATATATCAACCATGTGTAACTCAGCTTCATTTTCCCAACTGTTATCTTCATTTCCCTGACTCTCATCCATCAATTTGCAGAGTCCTTTCCCTTTGACTATGGTTTCTGGTTTGAATTCTAAGTCGTACTCTTGTAAGGTTGTTACCTAGTTGCCTCTTATTTCTCCTAACTCTTTCTGTACAAAAAGGAATCAAACTGTCGAGTGTGGAACTATCACTTTGGTACAGTTCTTTAGTATATATGATCTGAATTGCTTCACCGCCTTAAAAACTGCATAATCTTTCTTATCAACTGCGGGATAATTCAATTCAGCTCCTTGCAGACCAGTGCTCATAAACGATATGGGGTACTCATCTCCCCCTTCTTCTTTCTACGTAAGCACAGCTGGTAATGAATCATTTGAAGCAAAAGTGTACAAGATAAAATCTTTTTCGAAGTTGGGACTTTTAAGGGATGTTGCATGAGCTATTGATGTCTTGATCTTGTTAAATGTGCCCTTGACTGAATTAGTACACTTGAATTGAAAACTTTGCTTGACCATTTGTTGCAAAGGTTTGACTATTTGAGCAAAGTCTTGCACAAACCTTTGCACAAAATTTATTGTCCCCGTAAAAGATTCCATGCCCTTTTTATTATGGGGTAAAAAGATCTATTCTATTGATTTAATCCTCTCTGGGTCTATTGAGATCCCTTTCTTTGAAATTATGTGGCCCAATAGCTTTCCTTCTATAGCTGTGAACACACATTTCTTTGGATTTAAAGAAGTGCCATACTTTCGACAACATTCGAAAATCTGTTTCAAATGAAACACAGGTTCTTCTCTTTTCTTAGAAAATATTGTAACATCATCTAAATAGACTACTACACTTCGGCCAATCAGACCACGGAAAGCTATATCCATATCCCTTTGGAAATTTTCTCCAGCTTTGATGAGTCCAAAGGGCATTCTTCAGTATGCAAAAGTCCCCCACTTGGTTCTGAAAGTGGTCTTAAGTATTTCTTCCTCTGCTACTAACACCTTATTGTAGCCTAAGCATCCATCTATAAGAGAAAACAACTTAGAGCCTAAGACCATCTGCAATATCTGTTCCATGGGTGGGACAGGGTAATTATCTTTATCAGATGCACGGTTTAAGTTTCTGAAATCAACACAAAGTCTGGTCTCTCCATACTTCTTTCATACTTGCACCAAATTTGAAACCCATTATGAATTTCTAACCTTGAATATGATCTTAGCATCAAGAATCTTCTTCACCTCACTTTGAATTAGAGTTTCTAGTTTGGGGTGCATCTTCCTTAGAGGCTGCTGGAAAGGCTTGACTCCAACTTTGATTGGAATGACATGTTGTATAATTTTGGTGTCATAAGTTTTGAGGTCCTCATATGTCCAAGCAAACACATATTTGTATTGCCTGAACAAGCTGATAAATTTGCTCATTTCCCTAGGTGAACAGCACTTCCCCAAGTTTACATATTTGTGATTAGCCTCTGATCCTAGATTTATCAGTTTGAATTGCAAAGATGAACTATGTGTCTTGACATTTGCTGGTCTTCTAAACTTGGTGTCTAGATCGAACATTTGTTCTAACATTCTAACCCCTTTATGAACAAAATTGCCATTCTGGAGGTTTACTTGATGTTCTTCATCATCTATTATGGCTCCTTTGAAGGTTTCATCATTCGTTAGACATTCCAAAATTTGTTGATCATCATCAAACACCCTCAGATTTGTAATATTGTCTGGAATGGAAGGCCTGAAAAGTAATTCAATTGAACATCTGTTATTCGTGGGTACCAGTCTTGCAGGTGAAGTAGCTAATAAGTCAGTTGTTGCATTCTTTAATCTAGGAATTGAAATGATATTGAACACATCAAAGTTTGTTAATAATCCCATACTTCATTTTGATAAGCCTTTAGATGGGGTGATATGCAATGAATTTTGTTTCGGACTTGTTTAACGATGATTTCAGAATTTCCATCCACTTTTAGATTTTTTACTTTCAATTCCATTGCCTTTTTTAGTCCCTGGACTAATGCCTTGTACTCAGCTATATTATTAGTGCATTCAAATTCTAATCTACAGGAAAGGAAATATTTATTTATTTTTTAGGATTCAACAGGACATAGCCAGCTCCTAATCATTCCAAGGTTTTGGAACCATCAAAATAAAGAATCCAAAATTTATTTTCTACCCCTACTGAATCAGAACTACTATCTATATATGAGACTAAATCTACTATATTACAATCAATATTATCAGCCGTGAAAACTGAAGGAGATTGGGTTGGATATCGGATGTGTCACTGGCTTCTTCAGCTTGATAATTTCTCGGTTCAAGCTCAAGAAAATAGTTCCCCAAAATAGAGTTTACTAGTTCATTCTTCCCCTCCAAATACGTTACATTGTGCTTCATTTGAGGTTCCCTCAACACCTTTATCTAATTTTGGCAACCTTTGTAGGAAAACCACAAATGTGACCAATCAGAGGCAAAATAACCTTCTAGTTTTGCTGACCAATCCCAACTCAAAACCAAACCATATGCGTCTGGTATGTCCTCTACCACAATGTCTATATACTGGAAAACCCTCTCATCTATTGACAAACGTATCATGACGTATTCCATTTCTCCTATCACTTTAACTACAGTTCTGTCTACTTCGACAACTTGTCCTGTAGTTGGCTTGGGTTGACCATTTATCTGCTTGCAAACTGAAAGTGGCATGACCGTTTAACTGATGCTCTAGATTCCACCAAACAGTTATGCACATTGTAATTGAAGATTTTAAAAGTAAGTAGAAATGTCAGTGTTCTATATTTAGACTTCCCTCCTATACTTGCTTCACCAATGTCTTCCTCAGTATGGTTTTTTTTTGGGGTTCTATTTTAGGTTCCTCAAGTGCTTTCAACGACTTCTCCTTTTGTTGGGGTAAGTTGCACATTTCAAACAACGATATGTTTTCCTTAGTCTTTTTAATATCTTCTATTAGGTTGTAACCCGTTTCATGCTTTGTGGAATTCTTCTTGACATTTTCCACTTTGTTTTCTGCAGACTTCTCAGGCATATTGACTATCTTTGGGTCCTGACTTGTGATGAGAAATTATGGTATATTAACAGTCTGAGAATTGTTTTTATCTTCTTCATGTTCTCCTAAAGTTTCTTTATTTTGGGAATTTTTGTGTTATCTTCTTTTAATGGACCCTGACTCCTCATTGTAACATTTGTTTCTGATATTTTTTCTTCATCAGTACATTCTTCATCCTCTATATTAAAAAGGGCAGCACAATCCCACAAAGCCAAAGTGTCTTCTCCTCGTATCTCTGTGGGTTTCTGATCCTTCTCTCCTCCCTCCACAATTTATGTTAACTTGGAATCTAGTAACTGATTCATCACTAAAGTCATCGAATTTATCCAGTATGGGCAATTTTTTTCAGAATGAGACTACTGATAGAATGTACAAAAATTGTCCATCCCTACTTCAATTAAATTCATAGTAGTAGGACTATGAGAGGGAGGTTTGGATGTACCACTATCATCTCTCTTTTTGTAAAAAGGTTTAAACTGCTTCTTGGCCTCCTTCTCTTTTTCCATATCAATTATTTTATTTGAAAGTTTCTGCACCATTTTGACTACGCCATCTAATTCTTGTGATCATTCATCTTTAGGCTTAGTTAAAAACAAAGGCTTTATGTTTCCAAAATTTTTCTCCTTTGATTGTATAGGATATTGCTCTATAATCTCGATTTCGGCTTCCACCTTATCAGCTTCCTTATAAGTTTCTACTAAGGTGGGATTAACTGATCTTTTGACAAACATAGCCAGGTCGGGACCGAGAGCTGAAGTGTAATACTCAATTAAGGTGTTCTCAACAGGTTTTATATCTGCAACAAAATTATTCATATACGAAGCAAATATCTAAGTGAAATTATGCACCTTTTCTTTCTTTTCTTTTTTGAGGGCAAACAACCCTTTCATTAAAGCAGCATGGGTTCTTTGGAGTCCATATTTATTTCTAAACAATCTCTCAAAGGTATTCCAATTTGGGATTGAGTTTTCCTGAAGGAAAAAATACCATGAGGTTGCTTTACCTTTGAGAGTGTGAGGTAACAATCTGCAGACTACGTCTTCATGATCTATTGCTTGTAAATCTTCTAAAGCTAGATAAAAACTTTGCAAATGATCATCCACAAGAAGTCCCTCATTTGGTTCAAACTTGGGCAATGCCTCATCAAAATTTTGAGGCATAGCATGTAATGGAGGAGTAAGGTTTAGAGGGGATCTGGCCCTCCATGAAGGTGGCGGAGGAGGTTTATTTGCATTCACATTTGCCATGATTCTAGGTGGAGATTGAGGTGGAGCCTGGATGAAATTTTTGAAAAGCGAGCAGTGAGGGGACTCTAGTTCTAATTGATTTAGATTTTGCACAATCTCCTGCAATGCTTTTTCTACTAGCTCTTCAAAGTCCTCCACTAACACTGAATCTTCACAGTAAGGACGGTCTTTCTTACGAAATTCTCTTCTAGGAAATTCAGGAATAGTGGGTAACCCCCCAATCTTCTTTGCATATGCCCTTGTGATTCTCCTTAAATCATCAACCACCTCGTTATCCACTGAATAGAAATACTCTATGAATTTTTCTTCAGGACTAGACCTTTGAGGGAAATAGGTTTCAGAACTATCACTAGTAGAGTATTCTCGAGAAAACGAATTTCCTCAGCCAGCCATGCACTGGCGGCCCTCCTTCTAGCGCCAAAAACTATTGAGGCCTGAAAAATCTCAGGTAACAAAAGTAGGGATTCTCTCAAATAAACGTTCTCAATTAGCTCTCTATTGTTTGATATGGGGAACCCGTCTGGTTTATGGTCCGGCTACCATAGGTAAAGTAATGGTTAAAGCTTGTTTTACCGGTTGTGGCCTGGTTAACCGTTTAAGTGTATTTTTTGTTTTATTTTATATATGATGTGCAAGTGCCTAATCTAAGTGCAATTGATAGAGATAGCAAAGACTTCACAATGTGATGCATAGGTTCTTACCTCTCGTCTTATTACCCCTTTTGCTTCTAAATCATAAACAAATAACAATTATACTAAGCTAACTAGTTCTATCTAACCTATCCCCAGGGAGAAAGATTATATCTAATGATGAGTAATGTACTGTAATGCATGCATAAAGAATATTATAGGTAGTTGTTCATAATTCAGAATACATCAATACACAGAGAAAGATAAACAAAGAGATAGCTCATTGTTGATTAAAACATTCATCACTCAATATGCTGCATAAGTTTCATAAGAAATAATAGGAAAATAATTCATAACATAGAAGTAATTCATAAGTTAGAATGATCTCACAGTTGTAGGATAAGCTGAAACAGAAACAATTCAACATTCATCCAATCTACAGCATGCATTTGAAACTTCACAGTCCCTTCTCCAGCAGAAAAAGTGGCCTTCTTTATTATAAAAGGAAGTAGTTCTTATTACAATAAACTTCACAAAAAGATAGCATGAAAAAGGTCCCTCTAACATCTACTTCCCCTTTATTTATACAAAAACAAAATGACTCTTGAGTTTACCTCCAACCTTTGGGCTTCCTTGACTCTTCTTTTAGAAAAAAATTTCCTTTAGTGTATGCACTCAAAAAGGAATAAATACAAAATATTAAATAATCTGCAGTTTATGAATAAGACAAAACTAGGTCGACCCAGCTATTATTTTGACATAAACATCCCAAGCTTGTGCCTGCTCATGGATGACCTGGAACTCTGCAAGTTCCAATACCCAAACTACCACCTCATGCTTTGACAGCTAAGATTCAATTTCCTTCATCTTTGTTGTACTCTAACTCAATGATTCTTCCAACTTGAGTTTGTGACCTGATGCTTGTATAATCCACAACTTGATGTCTTCTTCACTAACAACTTCAAGCCTGGATATGCTTTCTTCTCCCTTTTGCAACCTCTCTTGCAAATTCTTCAGATGTTCTTCCCTGGCTGGGAAAACTTGATATGGGGAGTCTGTTAGAAACTTGCACTGATTGTGAACTAGATGTACGCCTTTGTAGAATTCAATGCATTTCTCAATAGTTTTCTCAATGGTGGTGTTTAATCTAACCGTCGTTCTACAAGCAAAATTCAGTATGGCTAACTCCATTTTAAGACTCCCCACATAATTATGAGGCATATTAGCTGGAAAGGTTGAATGTGTCTCTATCCATGCTAATTGATTCTTTACAAGGCCTACTGCATCCAATAATCTTCTCTGGAATTGCGTTGAGCTGAATTCTATCTCTTTCAACTTGTCCTCAATTTGCTTAACTCTATACACCTCCCCTGCAAGGATCAGAAAAACTTGATTTATCTCTTTATGCAGCATTAAGGCTTGATTCCAGAATGGAGTGATGTCCATATGTTTCTCCTTCACCTCTTGAAGTTGTTCTCGCAGTAAACGATTATGAGCTTCTAGATATTATATTTTCTTGCTTTTTGTATCTCCTTTCTTTTATGCATCCTCCACTTGCTTCTCAAGGTCTTTCTTTTCTCCCTCAATGATGTTTACTGACAATATTAGAGCATCTTTGTCGGATTGTAAAATTTGACAAGCCTCTTTTAATTTCTCGATTTCACTAAGAATGTATGCATGTTTCCTTTTCATATTCAAGCCTTCCCTTTCCTTACTCAAAGTTTATTTTATCTGGGATAACCTTTTCTTGTATTCCTCCAAATCATCCACCATTATATCACCATTTTGTCCACATTATCTACATTGGCAAGGGTTGTTGCTCCACTTTCCCTTGCAAGGAGTTTAGGGTCCTTGTCAGTCCCATGAGCTATTGTCTTCTCTGTTCTCATGACTCCTTTTTTCTCCCCTGTGTCCACCTTCTTTTCTGTTCTTTGCACAATTCTTTTCTTTTTGTTGTCATAGAAGATTGTGATGAAATTAGGTACCGCATGTTCCTCAGACGGGTGTTACGGAGAGAAATTCCTATGGCTTGGGATACCACAACAGACAGCTTGACTCCAGAAATCAATCCTTTCCAATATGCAATAGAAATTAAATGTCTAACACTAAAGGATTAGACCTCGTACCTTATTCCGGACGGTTGAAGTAGATCCCCGTTGAGCTTTCCAACTTTAGCTTGAATTGATAGATTACTTCCTCAACAACAAGTAAACAATACAAGCATTCTATATATCATGGTGTTAGATCTATTCTAGCATATATAATCAATAATGTACAAGAATTTGACATAATCCCATGGATAAAATATTCATTCAAACACACATTATTGGATAGGAAAAGATATTTCTATTAATGTAAATCAGAGATCACAAGATACAACCTCTGACGGCATGTCTGCGAACCGAAGAAACTGAATCCCCCACTTGGGCCTCCACCACCTCAATCCTCCATCTCCCGATAGCAAGCTCACAAGCAAAAGGAAAGCTTGGGAAGAACACACTAGTGCTCCAAGGGACAAAGGGATGCAGACTCAAGCATAAGTTCCGGCAACAATGGACTATAGTTTCTTTTCTCTCAATTCTCTCTTCTTGCCTTCAATGTACCAAGGGGTTCCTTATATAGATTTTCAAAGGGGTAATAAAAGGTCAAATCCGAGCGATCTCAAGGCATAGGGAAGGGCAGGAGTCAAATGAGTCGGATCCATGTCAAGGAAAACTCCAAAAGGATTTGGATTATGTACACATCCCGATGTATGCGGTTTTAGTGGTCAAACCCGCGTATATACGCGCTTATAGGTTTAAAAGTCGCGTGTATCATTTTTCACATGTTTTTAGGGATGATCAAGGAAACATTAAAGGACAAAAAATGGTCCATGGGGTCTAAGGTGTTTGCAGCGGGACAGGGGTAGGCCATACAAAGTGTGATTCACCTGGAGTGGTGAAATCAACTATAACAGGTGCCCCCTAATGTATGAGGTCAGAGGGGTCATACGATGGCCGAAATACATTATAAGTCCATCCCAGAAATGGAGTGATGAAGGATCCCAAATGGAAGACCAGCCACCCAATCAACATAGTACACTAATACAACTCTGCACATAACTGCAAATACATATAGCAGTCCCGGATACATAAGAGTACAATGGCCATGAATAGGCATGATACATGATATCACATATGTGGTCATCGCCACGTACAATATACATAGATCAGAATCTCCATGATGAAGATATACAAAGGACCATGATCTCCATAATGGCTGAAGCTATAACAGATCAAGATCTCCATAGTGGCTAGAAATATCTGACATATACTAGAATCAAGTCACGAGAGCTGAAATCTCATGAACACCAGCACGATCAAGGAGGTAGCATATAAGAGATGCCACCAATCTGGAAAGTCTTCTACACAACCCGCTATGAGTACATGTCCTACTATGCAAATAGAGGTGTCGAGGTCGAACATAGTAGTCCATCGTCTGATTACCGGTCATTAATGTGTACCGTTAACAGACGTGAGATCACCCATCGATAATGAAAATGGGAATCAAGGTACTAGAGTGCAAACTAACAAGTGTGAATAAATGTGTTGAGGTCAAACACTTGAGAGGATCCATCGATCAAGGGACATTGATGTATTCCCAAAAACTGTCGATGGCGAGAGAACCTGCCACTGATGACTGCAAGTCTCAAGGCATTCAAAATGACTCTAGATTCCAATCCCAGAATAAATGATCTGAAGTCGATGGGATGAAATCCGTTGGAAGGAGGGCATTAAGGCATCCCCCATCATCCAACATGAGGTACTCAGCAAAGTTGTATAATGTGGAAGGACTCGATCATAAGGTGCACAAACCAGTAGCTATACCAGGAATGGCCAACATGCAAAGTCAAGATAACTGAGGAATGGTCGACTCAGGCTTCAACTTCCTTCGAACAAGAGCATAATGGTGTATGGTGACTGAATGAAGGTAGCATAGACTCGATATACAAACTGGGACATCTCTGCAACACAGGAGGCATCAACAGAGGCTCCATAGGGACTGGAAGCTTAACCAGTCGGTGGAGATAAACTCAGATAAACGAGTACAACTCCTAAAGTCAAACTATAACCCAACCAATGGATGTGATATACAGTGCTCTGTTCGAAGGCGACACGACTCAACAGCTGCCACAGATAACACTTTCCTTGTCCGGCTTTTTGGTTTTTTTATTTTTTTTTGGACTTTTTCAGTTATTTAAAAATCTTGAAAAAAGAATAAAATAGATTTATAGTAACATACTAAGAAGAGACGAGTGTCATAAAGGCAAACAAACTAGTTCCAAGCAGTGGAACATACCTATGCTCAATGCAAGGATACATGCGTAGGATATCGACACTCGGGGGAAAATCCCCTCCCAGTAAAAAGGGAGACAAGCTACGAAGGATATAAAAATGGCTTTGCATGGCTAGACATGAGACAAGCTCAGGTTATATGGCTGAAGCACAATGTCAAGGAAGCTGGTATAAAGCTCAATAAGGTAGGAAAAGCTCATTGTAATGTCCCAGTTTTGACCCCGTTACATTAGATGTACATGATGTATAAATTGTAAATGATCATGGTGTGGAGCTAAATGCCAAGGCCCCACCATTGATCAGTCACGTTATGTTTAGGATTTAAATTTGTCACCAATGGTATATCGGGGCATGCGGCATATATTATGTTGGTCATCATGTAAATATGCACCTATAATTAAAATGAACACAACCAGCTACGGTCGCGGCAACGAAATCGAATGGGGCATGATTTTCCCAAGGATAAGGATGTGGGGGGGGGGAATTTGTCAAACCTTGAGCCAAAAGGGGGAAAAACCCATGTGTCATCTTCCTTTGTTTTATTCCAACCACTTCAGTTAATAATTTCTGCTGGTAGCTGAAGGAAGTTATGGCAGTTAATTATTTTGGGAGTGGGGTGGCAGGACTGTCAGTCCTTGCCCCTATGCACACTCCACCACAGCAGTTGACTTCAGAATGGAAGGAAAACCTTCACGCACTCTTCACTCATGCAGGAAATTCACCACTCTCTCCCACGAGTTGAAAAAATGCGCAGGCACTTGCAAATTCGCGTCCTCTCTATTGCTGGGAATTCTCACGCAGAGGATTCCTTCCCCGTTTTTGGTCTCACGCACAGAAATTTCTGGGTTTTACCCACGTAGTTTCTTTCCCCGCGGATTTGTGGATGAGGTGGTCGTATCCTTTCATCACGGGTTGACTGGGGGTTTTGCATTGTTGCTCACGCTCACCCACAGGCTGGGAGACTGTAATTTCTTCCCCAGCGTGGTCTGTATATGTTTTCTTGGTGATCTCGTTGCCCAGGACGGGCTATGTTTCCCACGTGGTTAGTTGTGGTTGTTGTGGTCTTTCTTACATGTTGGGGGCTGTTGTAAATTCGCCTGAGAGTCATTTTGGCCACGATAGGGCCAATAATGACTCAAAGTTCATTTTCCTGTTTAGGCTGTGACAGCTGACTTAGTTGCTTATGTGCAATGGTTGGTCTTTGGACTGTGAGAGGAGCAGGGATGTTGACTTAGTTGCTTGATAAACCTGGTGGCTGGAACCACACCGACAGAGCTAGAGGGCTGGCCTTCTTCTCCATCACCCCTGAATAGCACTGGAAGGGAATGCAGGGCTTGAGGGACTGTGTAGCAGAGAAGGGACTGATTCTTTGTGTTGGGTGTGGATGGGCATCTTAGAGGTCAGGCTAGTTCTAGTGTAGGTGTCCTTGGCTCTGTAATGAGCTCACCAGCTTAGCAATTTGCCTTCTCCAACTCCTTAATGGCCTGATAAACCCAACTGTGTTGGCTTGGCTGTGTTTTGTGTATCCCTGGCTATGTGTAAGCCTGCTAGTTCCCTTATTCCTTGGAGAATCATGCCCAGCTTGGGGGTGGCAGCGCTGCTGAGAGATTAAGGAGCACGCTGGCCTATGGTTGGGTAGAACGTTGCAGCGACGTAGCTGGTTGCGGATCGAATTCAACATAAGATAAGTGATCTTGTGTATTTTACCTCTGCAATTCTATATTTACTGTTAATGACAATGAAATGAACATGTTGAAAGAATGCTTGTTTGAATGAATGTTGTTTTCCACTATGCTTGGTAGATAATTGCATCTATGCATGTTTAAGCATTCTGTTTTATGAATTTTTATGCCTGTACATGTTCATGGGCGGTTAGCCCGGTCTGATAAAGCGTGTAGTCGCGTCCTCTTCACCGGCCGGAGGCATGGGGACGTGACACTCATGATAATGCATTCACAACTTGAAATGAGGGAGTCCTGAGGGAAATAGGCCAGCAAAAGATCAACAGGAGTATGAGGCTCTTGCAAAATGTCATGGCAGTACTATACAATGGACTCTCGGACCTAAGAGAGGACTCACATCATGGGTACCAAATGAAAAAGGGAGCTAACTAGGACACCCATGTATAGGAAAGCTATACCATTCACATAATATCACTTCTAACAACAGCATGAAGGTTCCGTGATACCATGGAACGGGTTCGTACCTAAGGTTAAGATGGAACGGTCATAAGGAAATGCATAAGTGCAAGCGGATCTGACATCCTAACCTATATGCTAGTTCAGACATAATACCTGTGAGCGGCACGAACGGGTCAAAACCATGGAGAGAGTGTATAAGAACTGGACCCTACATGACAACCATATTAGTCCAAAACAACCCAAAATAGTCAATAAAGAATCCAAACTATAGGATATAGGGAGGAATGATCATGACAACTGCTCCCAAAGGAAACAATGTGGTGAACGATGGGAGATAAAAAGGAAAGTAAGGTGTATACCCAACGTTCACGCATCCACTACCACCCCCATGAGGGTGACCACCGGTGTAAAGACCGAGCGAAGGGAGTCAACATCCTCCACAAATGGAGTAGAGGGATGAATGTGACCACTCACAAATCTATGAGCACGGTAAGGGGCTGTGATGCCCCCAAGTCTGACACCAGGGTCCGTACTAGGACCAAGGACGGGTGATAAGATACCAGGCATGCCAAAAATAAAAGGACCCGAACTCAAGAGAGCATAAATATACTCAAGTAACCATGATCCCAAAGTCCAACTAGCGCATAAAGAGAACACTCCTAAGAAAATCTACAGCCAAAATACAAGCAAACCAAGGGGAGGATATGTGAGCTCCCGAATGCAGTAGGTATGTCTCGCCTGGGAGAGGCTCAAAACTCCCATACACTACAGGTGGAGGTACGTAACCAATTATTATGGTCCACAGCTTCAACACGTAAAGCGACTATGCTATCTGACCCCAACCTGGCCGGGACACCCGCAGAATAACACCTGCAAAGTACCCCCTCGATATCCTAGGTAAGGCCACTAAGGTCACCTCAATATAATCAATCCTCAAGCGGACAGTCGCAGGCGGGATTGACCATATGGGCAGGGTAGAAAAGCCCGAAACTCTCGAAAGAGCCCCCAGATATGAATACAATCCTAGAAATATCTTCGGTGCTACTCAGTTATGACTAGGGGTCATCCCAATCAATAACCACTCACACTGCCTCGTGCTTAACTCCCTTTTGAGAGGAGGATCCTGAGAAATACTAATTATACCAAGGAATTTCACACTCTCACCTGGATAGACACGTACATGTTGTTGTTTAGTGGTCTTGGAGAATTACTCACATTGAACTATTCCAAGACCCTAAAACCTAATCTTGTTGGTGCACCCTAGAAAAGAAAAGAGTGTAGTTCATTTTAATTTAGCGTTGATTTTATTTGGTTGGTCGTGAAACTAATGACATCATGACTCAACAGTGAAATAAATATGCACACCATAACAAACAATTCTAAGTGCAATCTTTGTCAAATGAAAAATAGGGTATGCCACTAGATGAGATGCATAAATATATATTCCTTTCCAAATGCCAATGCAATCCTTCCTATATGAAATCCTAAACACAACTCTCATCCTAGCAATCCAATGCAAGTACCTCCTCAAATCCATATCTAAGATGCAACTAAGAGTACAACTACTTTGTATTTTTCAATATAAAAGAATGAAAAATGCAATAAAAGTCATCTAAAACTCTCAGTCTCTGCAGCAAGTATAAAAGACAAGCCCAGCAAGACACCAAGACAAAAACGAGTAATGCACTAATGGAAAAACAAAAAGAATAAATGACTAAAACTAATTTCAAAGAAAAATCAATGAAAAAGCGGTCTCTGGTCACAAAAGAAGCATCCAACAGACAACATCAGACCCAAGGAAGACCCAACCACACTCACAACCCACCCAACAACTTCCCACAACATCAAACTCACCAAAAGGGAGGATGTACGCGACTGTTTAAAGAAGAGCTGCGTATAAACGTGACTTTTGGCCAAAAAACTATGTGTATACATGGATTTTGGCCAAAAACCTACGTGTATACGCGACTTTTGGCCAAAAATCTGCGTATGTACGCGACTTTTGGCCAAAAACCTACGTATACAGAGAAGGTAGTGGTAAAAAGCAGGCCAAGGGTCAAACCAATAAAGGGGAGTGTCAATGGATGAACATACCATAAAATGCAACACAGAAACAAGCAGAAACAAAGAGCAAGTCAATAATATCAAGCCCATTGTGCCCACAAACCCCCAAATAAAAACAAGGAACATCCCCAGCGGAGTCGCCAATTCTGTTACAGAGAGAAATTCCTATGGCTTGGGGTACCACAACAGATAGCTTGACTCCAGAAATCAATCCTTTCCAATATGCAATAGAAATTAAATGTCTAACACTAAAGGATCAGACCTCGTACCTTATTCTGGACGGTTGAAGTAGATCCCCGTTGAGCTTTCCAACTTCAGCTTGAATTGATATATTACTTCCTCAACAACAAGTAAACAATACAAGCATTCTATATATCATGGTGTTAGATCTATTCTAGCATATATAATCAATAATGTACAAGCATTTGACATAATCCCATGGATAAAATATTCATTCAAACACACATTATTGGACAGGAAAATATATTTCTATTAATATAAATCAAAGATCACAAGATACAACCTCTGACGGCACGTCTGCGAACCGGAGAAACTGAATCCCCCACTTGGGCCTTGACCACCTCAATCCTCCATCTCTCGATAGCAAGCTCACAAGAAAAAGGCAAGCTTGGGAAGAACACACTAGTGCTCCAAGGGACAAAGGGATGTAGACTCAAGCATAAGTTCCGGCAACAATGGACTATAGTTTCTTTTCTCTCAATTCTCTCTTCTTGCCTTCAATGTACCAAGGGGTTCCTTATATAGCTTTTCAAAGGGGTAATGAAAGGTCGAATCCGAGCGATCTCAAGGCATAGGGAAGGGCAGGAGTCAAATGAGTCAGATCCATGTCAAGGAAAACTCCAAAAGGATTTGGATTATGTACACATCCCAATGTACGCAGTTTTAGTGGTCAAACCTGCGTATATACGTGCTTATAGGTTTAAAATTTGCGTGTATCATTTTTCACATGTTTTTAGGGATGATCAAGGAAACATTAAAGGACAAAAAATGGTCCATGGGGTCTAAGGAGTCTACAGCGGGACATCGGTAGGCCATACAAAGTGTGATTCACCTGGAGTGGTGAAATCAGCTATAACAACGGGATTAAAGGGATTAGTTCAATCCCAAATGTCATAGCTAGATTATCTTCTGTTGTGTTGCTAGATGGGACCGAGGCTCCTATCAGATCTTCATAATACTGAGTCTACTCATGAATTGCATGATCTTGTTCATCTTTCTCCTTTTGTCGAATTTCTTCAGCTAGTGCTTATGCCTGTTCTCTTTCTTTGTCAGCTATATCCAATCTTAACCTTTCATCTTCTTCCTGCTTCTTTTTTGTGGTTCCTCTTCTACTAACATTTTCTCGGATTCTTGTTTCTCTTTCTCGGCTTTTTCTTAGACTTTTTTTTTGCAACCTCTTCTTGAGCTATCCAATGTTCTACTTCTTGTGAAAGTTTGAGTGCTTCTTCTTCTCTTTTCCTTGCGGCCTCCTCTTCTTGCTTCTTTAGTTGATCAGCAGCTCTTCCCTTTCCACCTATTGTGTTTATCTTTTGCTTAAATCTTATCCTCAGGGCTGTCATATTTCGAGCATTTCTGAATATAAGCCTTCCCTTGTCCTGCCAAACATTCTCAGATATAAGCCTTCTTCTGTCAGGTAGTAGTGGCCATTATGCTATACAATTTTCATAGCCTCTTCGGACATGCAATCACATTCAGTCAAGAAGATTAATCTGTAAAGTGGCATAATGAATTCCTCACAAATACTTTGGTCATGGCTGAAATATTTGTGCACCCATAACAACTAATATACAGCATAATTTGGGGTGTTGGTCTTATCCCATTGGCACTTCAAGGCTGAGAATGTCTGTATGCACAGAATACAGTCGATCAAAAAGAGCTCATGGAGAACTCTGATTTATTTTGTGAGACTCCTCCCAGTGCAGCACTTATGCATGAGGATAAACTATTAGACACTATGTTGGCCAAGTTAAAGATGGTGCCTTGGGTGGCTACAAATAAAATTACTGGTACCCAACTCAGTTTGTAATTATTCCTGTTTGCGCACCTAAAGGTCTTGTTCAACATTAAGGCTATCAACCTATAAGGAGTACGCAGCTGTGCAGTTTCGTATTCTTCGGAAGGCCTAGTACAAAAATTCTTCTCGGTAATCATCATCTTTCTCATATTGTCCATGACATCCAGTTTAAGACTCTTTAACCATTCCTCTGTCAGATAAATTTGGGGACTGGACAGTTTGCAGGCCTAAGCCACATAAGCTGGGCTATATGTGGCATAAACTTGTCCTTTGATGTTTTCAAAATAATCTTTGTTACATCAGCTCTCGGGAGAATCCAGCCTATCACTTCTGAACATGGAAAAAGCTCCAGTCTAATGGCAACCTTCATGATGGCTGACCTCTCAATATTGGCATAGATGGGTAGATCTTCCAACCCTGCATATAGAACATTTCGATTTGTGATCATCTGATAGATTTCTCCCCATTTCTACTCAGGTTCAATACCTGTGACAACTTTAGTATCTTCATATATAACCTCAACTTGGGTTATGACTTCTATTTCTGGCTCTTCGTCTGCAGCTTGCATCTTATTCTTCCCCTTCTTAGGCATATTGCTATATGAATGATGAAGCTGTTTTGATCATACCAAAGTCTATTATATTAAAACCATTTCAAAATATAGTCGCAACCTAATAAACTGAAAACCAAAACAAAAAAACAATTTTAACCAGAGCATTTACCAAATCATCATACTGCATGTTAACCAGTCTCGCTTCCACTACTAAAACGCGTTTTCTTGTATATGACGAAATAAACAACAATCGGGCTTAAGCTTTCAATAGATGGGTTCAAACACAAGTCGCAAGTAAAAAAGTCTATTGCGCAGGCCCTAGGGCTTCCACTACATCAATACAAAAACTACTATCAATACCACCGATGGGAAAACCCCAAAAACGCCCAAACTGCTAACCCCTTGAATGAACAAACAGGGTTTTCACCTTAAGAAGAAAATCCCTCCCTCAACGTCCCACAAAAAAAACCTACTGCGATTGACCAACGGTTGCAAATATTCCATAATGTGGTTGAGGAAATGAGGGAGTGGTGCAGATGGCGAAACGCTCATCTGCACACTGCCCTCTTTCTTTCAACGAATGCTAGATAAAACTTCATGGCAGACTGCGGATAAAGAAAACCAAGGCAGGTGAAAGAAACGGCAGCCACAGCTTAAACGAACAAGGGAAAAAACCCCACATAAAAATGAAATAACCACCATAGCATTCAAATAACTCCCCACCCCTCACGGAACAAGAAAATGTCCTAACCCTACCAAGCCTTGCTAAGAAAACACTAAGCAATGGGATAAGAGATAAGATCCTACCTGGAAACTCTGAAAATGACCTGGACGAGCACGACCCCTATTGGCAAGCAATTCGCTCAGACACTGACAGCTCCCAACTCCAAGTGGATACCAATAAGGTGAAACGATGACTATAGAAAATCATTTATAGGCTTTTATAGACTTGCACATGGGTGAAAAAGAATAGTATCGAACGAGAAACAAAAAGCGCCAAACTTACATCGGAGACGATATTGCTAGCGGATGCGAAGACTTCGGGTGATTTATAACTAAAATGCCAAGATGGTTAAAAAAAAATTTGACAACCAATCGACAAGCTAGGAAACGAACATCACATCGGTATCGGAATAAACTTTGGGAAGACACCGAATATGCTTTGGACTCCTCATCCGCAACACCGTTCAGACAAAACACTAAGTTCTCGAAACGCTTTGGAGGAAGCAGCTGACATGGAGGATGGAAATATAACAAAACTTTTGTGGATATTGAAACAAGATAGAACATGGGCGACCCGATGCGTCGAAAAGGATCTGGTCTAAGCTCCTAGAGCCTTCGATGAATTTTTTTCGATATGATAGACCAGGGAACATCTAATACGTCGGAAGACTCTTCGAAAAGCATCCAATATAGAATATCGGCTGGCTAGACTACTATGCTTTCGATACATCGGAAGAACTCTCAAGACTCCATCTGATATATAAGAAAAGACATCTTCTTTTGCCAAACTTTAAGTCATGAAAGCAAAACTCTTGAGAGATAAAGATAAACTTTCATAGCTTTTCCAAAAAACTAAAAGAGTAAAGGGGGGCCCTAAAAATTAAAAAAAATTGGGATAATAGTTGCAGCTGCAATAGCACCAGAGCTATCCTGACTTCTAAGACATCCACACACACCCAACACAAGGAATCATCCCCTTCTCTGCTGCACAGTACCTCAGGCCATGACTTCCCTTCTAGTGCTATTCAAGGGTGTAGAGAAGAAAGCCAACCCTCTAGCTCTGTCTGTGAGGCTCCTGCACACACTAGGTTTATCAAGCAAGCTCAAATCCCATTTCCACTCCCAATTCAATTCAGGCCAAAGCCAAAAGATGTGCCCACACCATAATACGATTTATGGGGATGTTTTGGCCCTAACATGGCCAAAACAGACTCAACAACACCCAAAATCGTGGGTCTCTTATTCCCCTCCCTGGGCATTTCCAGAAAATGATTTCCAACTTGGAAACAATGGGGAAAATACAACAAAAACGTGGGGAAGGAAACTCAGCCACTGATAATCACAAAAACAACGATTTCCCAGCCTGAGCAAAATGAGGTGACAACCATAAACATGAATGGTTTCACCCACAGGAAGTTCTGAATGCCTGAGAGAGCTCACATAAAGGAAAAATGGTGAGGAAACATGAAAAACATACCAGCCTAGTAGAATGGCATACGTTTTTGGGTTTTTACTTGCCCAAGGAGTCAAAACGCATTTCCCAAAACTGATGGATTCTCCAATTCGAATTTGGGTTGTCATACCTTTCCCATCCCATGCAATAACCAACTCAACCAACTTCTAGCAATAATAAATGATTGGGTGCATAAGACAAGAAAGGTAGTTGAGAGTTTGATGGGTTCTCCCTTTTACATTTAGCTTTTCCCCATTGGCCCCAAAGGTTTGAATATTTCCTCCCCCTTATCCTTAGGAAATCATGCCCCTTCTCATTATGGTTGCATTGACATAGCTGGTTGTGGGTATTTTAATTAAAATGCATATGTACATAGTGTCCATAATTATAATGTGCATGGCTAGCACAAAATACCATCGACATCAATTTTAATCACCGAAACATAAAACGATAAATCAATGGTGGGGCTTTTTCCCTTGGCTCCACACCATGATTAATTACAATATATACATCATATACATTTAATGCAAACGGGGTCAAAACCGGGGTGTTACAAAAGGTATGTTGGAATTAATTCATTATGATGTATGTGGTCCTATGACATTTACATACTTAAGTGGATATGGATACTATGTCACCTTTATTGATGACTATTTAAGAAATACAAGGATATACTTCTTGAAGACCAAGAGTGAAGTGTTCGGAAAATTCAAGGAATTCAAATCCTTGATAGAGAACCATTCAGAAAGAAGAATCAAGACACTGAGATCAGATAATGGTGGATAATACACTTCAAAAGAATTTGAAGAATTATGCAAAGAAGCTGGAATCAAGAGGGAACTAACCACTCCCTATAATCTCTAGCAAAATGGTGTTTCAGAAAGAAAGAATAGAACCATTATGGAAGAAGTGAAAACTATGATTCATGTCCAAGATCTCCCCATGCACATGTGGGATGAAGTAGTAAGAACAGTTGTGTATGTGCAAAATAGATTATCTCATAGTTCTCTTGGATTCAAGACTCCTGAAGAAATGTATACAGGAAAGAAACCTGAAGTGAGCCATCTCAAGAAATTTGGTTGTCCAGTATATGTGCATATTCTGAAAGAGAAGAGAACTAAGTTGGATCCTTCTAGAAATAAGGGAATATTTATTGGATAGTGTGAAGTCTCCAAAGCCTTCGAGATATTCATTTCAGTAGTCCATCATATAGAGATTGGAAGGGATGTGAAATTTGATGAAGAAACAGCTCTTAACAAATCCATAAGATGCGAGCTTGAAGAAGTACATGAAGAGGATGTACCTCCCAGAAAGGAAGAAGTTGAATCCTCTCCTGAAATAGTAGCATCGGAAGATAATGACATGCTAGAACCTCATGAACTCCCTACTATGGATATCTCTAGAAAGAGAAAACTTGCTTGGGTAAGAGAAATCATAAAAGAAGCAGAGAAGTATGGAGTTCCAGAAGGCTCCACAAGAACAAGCAAGAGATCAAGCCATACTCTAGTTATGTAGATTTGATGTGTGACCTTGTTGTTTAAGAACCTACCCGCTATGAGGAAGGTGCACAGAAGAAAGAGTGGTTGGAAGCAATGACGAAAGAATATCCATCAATAATGAAGAATGATGTTTGGGATATAGTACCCAAAATAGAAAACAAGAGTGTGGTATCTTCTTAGTGGATCTACAAGATAAAACATGCAGTTGATGGAAGTATTGAAAAGTAAAAGGAAAGATCTGTGGCAAGAGGATTCTCTCAGAAAGAGGGGATTGATTATGAAGATACTTTTGCTCTAGTAGGAAGGTACACTTCCATCAAAACCATCATAGCTCTTGATTCCATGATGAAGGAATAGGTTTACATCGAACATCCACAAGGATTTGAAGTCAAAGACAGAGTGACTCATGTATGTAAGTTGAAAAAGACTATGTATGGACTGAAGCAAGCTCCTAGAGCTTGGTATGGAAGAATTGATAGATTCTTGACAAGTTTTGCTTTCACCAAGAGTAAATCCAACCTTAACCTTTATATGAAGGCTATAGATGATGAACCTTCCATATTATTAATGTATGTGGATGATCTATTTCTGACAGGAAATGAGAAACAGATCACAGATTGCAAGAAGAATTCGAGTTGAAATATCTTGGATTGATGCATTATTTCCTCAAGCTGGAAGTGTGGCAGAGCCCAGAAGGAAAATTTTTGAATCATTGAAAGTGTGCAGTGCAAATCTTAAAAATATTTGATATGTTGGATTGTAAATCCATGGCCACACCCATGGACACCAACTTGAAGTTGTTATCTGATGAATCATCAAAGTTAGTATACATGACTCAGTACAAACAGATTATTGGGTCATTAATGTATCTGATGCATACAAGGCCAGATATATGCTTTGATATGAACACCTTAAGTCATTTTCTAGTTAAACCTAGACGGGTTCACTGATAGCTGCAAAGCATGTGATGAGGTACCTAAAAGGTACGATAGATTTCGGAATATACTATGTTAGAGATCATGACTACAGATTGTATGGATATATGGATTCAAATTGGGAAGGAAGTTCCACAGAAAGAAATACCACCTCAGATGGATGTTACTGCCTAGGATCCACCATGATCTCATGGTTTAGTAAGAAACAATCCATTAATTCTCTCAACACGGCTGAAGCAGAATACATAGCAACTTGCTCTACTAGTTGTGAAGTGATATGGCTTTAAAAAATGATGTCAAGACTATTTGACATGGAGTTGGACACCACAGTGATTCTATGTGACAACCAGAGTTGTATAAAGATGACAGAGAATCTGGTGTTCCATGATAAAACAAAGCACATAGAAATCCGATATTTTTATATAAGGGATATGGTACAGAAGGGAGCTATAAAACTCATGTATGTGAGTATCGATGAGCAAGTTGTTGATGTGTTGACCAAGCCTCTATCTCAGGTGAAGTTTGAATACTTCCATGACAAGCTTGGTGTAGTCCAAAAATACTTTCCTTCCAAGGAGGAACAATGATGATATGGACCCTTCTTGAAAAGGAGGAACTAGTCGAAGATATGGACTCTCCTCAGAAAGGAGAAACAAGACGAAGATATAGACTCTATTCAAAAAGGATGAAAAAGTCAAATATATGGAATTTCTTTAGAAAGGAGGAACAAGTCGAAGATATGGACTTTCCTCGGAAAGGAAGAACAAGTCCAAGATATGAACCCTCCTCAAACAATGGGGGAGCAGGTTGATAATATAGATGCTCACTGGAAAGGGGGAGTGATGATGAGGCTTTCATTAATGATAGTGATCCTCTCTTGACTATGGTATTTCGTCAAAATAACACTCTGCTCTTGAGAGTGGTCCTTACTAATGAAGGATGGTCCTAGAGACGTTACACTCGCATGGAGAGTATGTCTACATTGATATGTAGATGTCGTAGAATAACACTCATTTGTGAGTGGTCCTAGACTTAATGCTAAGGATGCTCTATGATGAGTCCTCATAGATGTTAGATCTGCAGTAGAAGATGTTACTCTTGTATGGAGAATGTACCTACATTTATATGTAGATTCCATAGAATAACACTCGCTTGGGAGTGGTCCTAACTTTAGTAGGATGCTCAATGATGAGTCCTTATAGACGTCGTAGTCTAACACTCGAATGGAGTGGTCCTAGATATAGTGTTGAGGATGTTCTATGATGATTCCTTATGGATGCCAAATCTATAGTGGTAGATGTTACTCTTGCATGGAGAGTGTACCGTAGAATAACACTCACATGGGAGTGGTCTCAGCTTTAGTGTTGATGATTCTCTATGATGAGTCATCGCGGATGCAATAGAATAACACTCGCTTGGGAGTGGTCCTAGAACTAGTGGTGAGGATGCTCTATGATGAGTCCTTATGGACAACAGGTCCTGCATTCACATGTGGATGAGATCTGCATTCAGTTGTAGATGATTCATATAGTCTATATTATGGACCTTCCTCGTTAAGGGGAGTAGGATGATGGAGGATTGCTTCATCCTTGGACTCATGTCCTAAAGTGATAGGGATTTATCATCCCACAAAGATATCATGTGTTCTATAGGTAGTGTTGCATAAAAAGGATCAAGAAGATCGAAATGTTGTGGAAAAGCATCAACAAGATCGAAGTGTTGCTGTAAATGATCAAGAAGATGGAAGTGTTGCTGCAAAGGATCAAGAATATCGAAGTGATGTTGCAAAGGATGAAGAATATCGACGTGTTGTTGCAAAGGATCAAGAAGATCAAAGTGTTGTCACAAAGGATCAAGAAGATCGAAGTGTTGCTACAAAGTATCAAGTGAAGATCCAGATGTTGGAAACTTCATCCAAAACTCAATCCTGAGAAGTTTCAAAATAAGGAAGACAATAATATTATTGTGGCAGCAATCCAACATGATTTGGGATCTGATTCTACGGATAAAACTAAAGTGGTTGTTACAAGAATTCAAGGTAAAAATCCTTGTATTTATGTTTCAAAGAATGAACCTGTTGTTAATGAAAGAAAGAGAAGTGAGCTATTTCACATTAAGATAATATCTAAACACACAAAAATTGATACTCTTGTTTATAGTGGATCACAAGAAAATCTCATTTCAAAAGAAATGGTTAAGAAACTACATTTGGAAACTAAATTACACCCAAATCCATATCCACTTGGATGGGTATGTAATAATGCACATTTACAAAATAGTGTAGAATTGGACTTGCCATTATTTCTGGATTTGTTGATCAATTAGATCTAGATGTAGTCTTGTTGGATATATGTGGTATTATGTTGAGTATTCTGTGTCTTTACGATAGGAAGGTTATCTTTTACAAGGAAGATAGTAGGTATCATCTCACCAAAGATGGTATGGAATATATTGTTCTTGCACATCGCATGAAAACTAATCTTTCTTTAGTTTCTGCAAATCAAATGAAGAGGCTAGTAAATGCTTAGTAATAACTTTTTCCTTATGATAGTTAAAGCAAAAGATGTTCAACAAACTGAATCTTTTGAGGGATGTGATCCAAAACTAAAAAAGGACTTGATTAAAGTGGTACTTGATTATGATATTTTATTTCAAGAACCTAAAGGGCTACCTCTTAAAAGAGAAATTCAACATGAAATTCATTTACAACTGGATGTACCTCTTCCTAATATTGGTTAGTACATGTCTTCCATAATTGAGAATGCAGAGATAAAGAAACGAGTTCAGGAATTGCTTGAGAGAGGGGACATTCGTCCAACTTCCTCTATGTTTGGTTCGTTAATTGCTTTGGTGCCGAAAAAGGATGGCATGCGGCGTATGTGTGTTGATTACAGGGCACTGAACAAAATCACAATTAAGAACAGATATCCTCTTCCTTGAATTGATGATCTATTGGATCAGCTTAAGAATGAAATCATTTTCACTAAGTTAGACTTACGAAATGACTATCATCAAATTTGTATTCATGACAATGATATTTGGAAAACCACTGTCAAAACTAAACAGGGATTGTATGAATGGATGGTAATACCCTTTGGGCTTTGTAATGCACTTGCAACATTTATGAAGGTGATGAATGATGTGTTTAGACCCTTTATTGATGACTTTGTCATAGTCTACTTAGATGATATTTTGATTTTTAGTCGTACTTGGGAAGAGCATGTCAAGCATGTAAAACAGATATTAGTTGTACTTGTAAGGGATAAATTGTACTTAAAGATGTCCACAATGTGAGTTTGGAAATACATCTTTAGTTTATCTAGGTTACATTGTAGGGGGTGGTGAATTGAAAATTGATCCCTTTAAAGTGGAGGTCATTGTAAATTGGCCTAATCCAAATAATGTAACTGATGTAAGAATATTTTTGGGAGAAGCCCAATCTTGGAGGAAGTTCATTGTGAAATTATCCTTTGTAGCTTCTCCTTTATATGCTTTGACAAGCATGAACAAAGTCTTTCAATGGGAAGGTAAAGAAAAAAAATACTTCAACATTCTGAAAGAAAAGATCAGCACAGCTCCAATACTTGCATTGTCAGATCTACAACAACCATTTGAGTTAGAAACTGATGCTAGTGATTATGCCATGGGGACAGTCTTAATGCAACATAAAAAAACCAATATGCTATCACTCTGAAACCTTCTATAAAACAATAATCAACTATCTTACCTATGATAAAGAATTGTATGCATTAGTACAAAGTGTAAAGAAGTGGAAACCTTACCTAATGGGTAAAGAAACAATTATAACTATTGATCATTGACCAGTACAATATCTTCAATTACAAACTAAACTAAAACAATCAAGGCATTTCAGGTGGATGGGTTTTCTACAACAATTTCATTTGGTTATTAAGTATAAGAAAGGAATTCAGAACAAAGTTGCAGATATGTTATCTAGACCTCCACTAAATGCTTCTATTGTCATTCAACAAAGTCCTTTGGTACATTCAAGTTATGTTGAACAATATACTAACGATGAAAACTTTAAAGAAGTATATGAATCACTAAGGCATGGCTATCAGAATCAAGAATTGAATTATCATATACATGACAAGTTGTTTTATTATCTTGGAAAATTTTGTATTCCACAAAGTGAAAGAGTGTATGTGATAAGAGAAGCTCATACTTCTCTCGTTTCAGGACATTTTGGAGTAGGAAAAACTGTAGCACACTTACAAAATATTTGTTATTGGGCTTGAATGAATGATATTGTGTCCAAGTATGTAAAAGGATGTGTTATGTGTGCAACAAGTAATCCAAGTAATAGAAAGTTAGGCTTGTACACTCCACTTCCAAATCCTTCTCGTCCATGGGAAAGTGTTTCAATGGATTTTGTAGGAGGGTTATCAATGACTAGAAAGGGACATGATTACTTATATGTTGTTGTGTATAGATTCAATAAAATGTGCATTCTAATAACTTGTAAAAAGAAGATCACATTGAGATGAATGCTCATTTGTTCTTCCGAAATGTATGGGTCCATTTCGAACTACCTACTTCTATTATATATGATCGAGATTCTTGCTTCCTTGGGAAATTTTGGTCATCTTTATGGGAAGTTATGGACATAAAGCTAAAGAAAAGCACAGCATTTCATCCACAAACCAACGGAAAACCTAAAGTGGTCAATCGAATCGGTGTACATATTATTCGAGGGTATTATGCCAAGCATCCTAGGCTTTGGGATAAGCAGTTGCATTATGTTCAACATGACCAACAGAGTCATACATCTTCAACACGGAAGTCGCCATTTGAGACATGTTTTGGGTATTTTCCAAAGTCTCCCTTAGACTTTGTTTTTGGTAAAGATTCAGTGGGATATGGATAAGTTGATGTAGATAAATCTTGGAAGTTTATTCATGAGATCCAGTTGGTTCATCAAACAGTGTAGGAACAATTGGAATCAATTCATGCCAAGTATAAAGAAACACATGAAAAGCATTGTGTGGATCATCATTTCCAAATGTGTGATCAAGTATGGCTTCATATCAGCAAAGACCGACTTCAATACGAAGGTAGAAAGTTGAAACCTATCAAGTATGGACCTTTTACAATTTTGGATAAAGTCGATTAGAATTGCCTCCTTATATGCAAATGTATAATGTTGTTAATGTGGAAAACTTCAAACTATATGAGCCTCATTATATGATTGTGTCCCAAGATGTATAGGTTCAAGTCCCTTCTATTGACGAGTTTTCTCTTGAATAACTAATGAACTTTTAAAATATGTTATACTTTATCAGAAGGTCAGATCTTCACAAAGAGGTGAAATGGAATTTCTTCGGGTGGGGATTAAAGGAATGCATCCAAGCAAAGCACGGTAGCTCGAGACTAGAAGAGTGATGAAACTGTACCATCACCTATTTTCTGAATGATTTCATGCTTTTGGTTGCCCAAAAGCTTTCCAGTGGGAAGGTTTGATCCAGAAGGATCTCAAAGTTCGATCTAAATGAAAGTATTCAAATAGTGAATAAAAGCTTATAGATGTGTATAGATCTTTAATATATTTTTGACAACATTCATTTCGTGCAAAACAGCCTCCAAACGTGAAAGTTATGGGGTTTTGAAATCTTGACAAAAAGGTAAAATTGATGATTTAAAAGGAAAAAAGGGGCCATGTGGCACACCCACAGGGTGCCACATAGCATGGACAAGTCATCATCTAGAGCCATGTGGAAACACCATAGGGTGCCAAGTGGAAAATTTTAATGATGTGGTAGCCTGGCGGGAGGCCACGTGGAGGTTAAATGACAGATATGGACCAGAGATAGGTTGACAGGTGGGCCAATCAGGGACTGCCATGTGGAATCCATGTTGGCAATCCATTGCAGTGTTTTCCAAAATTGGTGGAGTCAGGGAGGATCAAACCCCTGATCTCCTCTCCTCCCAAGTCTCCACCAAAGTCATCTATCCATTATCTCCACAGGTGGTCCTTGATATGATAAGGTGTCAACTTCTATTTGAAGTTACAATGATGTATGGTTTGAAAAAAAGACGGTTCGAGGGATAATACTTCAACCCATGTGTAATATTTATATTCCAACACTGAGGTTGATAATCCAAGTCATATGCTAAGTCATATGACACCGAACCAGCAAACCAATGTATTATACCAACCAATGAACCACCGTATTATGCCAACACACCATTTTATATATATCCGTTGCCATCATAGTCGCATAATTCGATCGTATTGGCCTTTTGTGTACGAAAATTTCGAACAAATTCGAATTCGTTGAGTATTAGATCTATGTGTAATACGGATACGGGTTGATTTTGAAAATTGATTTTAAAAAGCTAAGTTTTAATTATTCAAACACTATAAAATAATTTCCTTTCAATTTCATACTTTTTAATTCAATTTAATAGGAATAAAATATGCCAAAGAAAATAAATATGCAAATATAATAGCAACACTAGATTCATTGGTTACCAAAACCACTTACATGCTTGCTCATTCAAGAGTAAAAGTTAACCATAACACAATTTGAAGATTCATTAATTAATTCAAAATGTAAGTAGTGTTAAATATTATTTACTTTATTTTTAAAATAATTAATAACTATTAATAAGTAAGATTTTTCTCGCTTGCACTAAGGGCATTATATTTTTGTTTTTTAAAGAGTAATTTTGGTTATATGAAATATGTTTAAAAAAAAGAATGAATTTTTCAAGTTTAAAATTTAATGGTTGATAAATTCAATATTTCATTAAAAATATTGTATTGTTTAACTATATATACATGTTATATATTTAATTAAAAATATTATATACAAGAAGTCTACTTTCGTATTTTATTCGTATTGGATTTTTTGGTTATGTATTTTTTCCGTATCGAATCATATTCGTATCTGTATTCGTACTCGAATTATGCTACTATGGTTGCCATATAAAATGGGTGGCATGAGGCCCGCGAGTTTGACCCTAGGACCTCTGCTCCCCTATATCCATGATTTTCCAATAGGTTATGGCTTTGAGGATTGATTGGATATGGCATGATATCATTTTGAGTTTTTAAAGGGATTAAGAGCCAAAGAAAACGTGCATCACTGTTGCCAAAAATCATTATTTAAACACAGTTTTGGACCCTGATTTGACAGAGTTCGGCACCCATAATTTGCACAGATCTTGAGGAAGGTACAATCCATTAATGGGTGCGCTTCTCGAGGTGGGAATCTGTACGTAAAATTGTAGGTAGAGGTTGTCTCAATTTATGTGTCAAAGGAGGCCTCAAGCAAAGGTAGTCGAGTTTATACTTATTTTTCTTGAAATTTTGAGAGTATCACAGTGGTGCTATATATTTATGTTGTTAACTGACAGAAAACAGAGGTGTTTCCAAAAAATCATGTATGTAAGCTTTTGAAGACTGAATAAGATCATCCATCTCATTGGAGGTGGCCCAGAGACATAGCCCAGGATGGGTGAACTCCGTTATCATCTGTTGTCTATCAATTTCATGGTTTGCATACTGTTTATTTGCTCATGTGTATGTTTTAAGGATTTAAATTTCATCTTTTAAAGCCTTTTTATGAGTTTTTAGCATACAAACTTCACATGCAATTTATATGGTTAGAAAGATCCTGAGATTTTCAGATCATAACCATCTATAGCTTTGCTAATGCATCTTCTTTCTCTGCCAACTCTCCATGCAATGGATTCATCATCTAAGTGAGTCTCTGCTCCTACTAACTATCCATTTGAATGACATTCTCTACGAGTTACACAAGCTAAACTCTACACTTGTCCCAATTTTCCACAATAATGGTGAGGGAATATATTTGACATCCAAAAAAATGGTCCTTTATCAATGATATCATTTTTATAGAGGTCTCAAGTTTATTTTCCAACGCAACATCCTCTAGTCAAACATTTGTACCTTCTCCTTCAAGTGTTTATTCTCTTCTTGAAGTTGCAAATTGATGGCCTACAAGTCTTCCAAGTTTTCTCTTTTTACTTTACCCATGCAAAGACTATTTTCTCTTCAAAAATATAGAAACCATGTCATGGTCAAGGATTAAACTTTTCTTATACCTTATGATACATAAATGAGGGACTTGTAGCCCAATTGCTTCACTAACACAAATCCTCTACGGAAATTAGAGTTTGATCTTTGCTCTCTATATGATGATGGGTTGTCTTCCTTTGGAATTGATTTTAAGGCTTATTCTCCATATTACAAGTTTGGGTGCAAACTTCTCCATTGACTCTTTCCTATGGGTTGTTAATCACATGGGCTACATGTATACTTTATTTCTTGATCATGTGTGCTTACCCATCATGCAGTCAACATAGATATTTTTTTCAACACAAGTATCCAACAATCAATATGTCCAACTTTATGCCTATAGGTAATGCCAAACCCATTTTACAAAAATAGATTCAAATGCACTATGGTTTATAGCTCTATGCTCAATGGAACCAACTCAAGCATAACAATAACATTCCAATTCAAATGAATTTTGTAATATGAACTGTAATTGAAGTATATATAAATCCAACATTTCTCCTATTGTTTAGAAATAATCAACTCTACTATAGACTTGGATTCATGGATCCAATTGCCTTGTATAACCAAAATAAACCATGCATATTGATGAAATTAATTACTCGAACATTAATAAAGGACAATGATGTATTAATGGAAATGTTCAATAATCAATATGAAAATACATTCACTCACTTCTAGGTCTCATATTAATATACTCAGCCTCCAATTCAAACTTTAATCCATGAAAATGATCATATATATATATAGCCTTCACAAGATTATTTTAATGTCATAAACATTGCTTTCATACACATTTCGAGAGCACATGTGTGTGTGTGTGTGTGTGTGTGTGTGTGTGTGTGTGTGTGAGAGAGAGAGAGAGAGAGAGATTTCTTCATGTATACATGGGAATGAAATAATCAAACTTTGCATGAACATATTGAGTCGATAGATACCAAAATCCATTGACCAAAACAACCATGAGTTATTGGAGGTGTAAATCTCTTCTATTGGTTAATCAAACAACCCATACATTGGAGAAAACAACCCACTCAACAATCCAACAACTATATAACCTAAGGAATAGATAAGACACTGAACTAGTAATGTGTACGACCTCAAGGATAAATCAGGTGCAACGTGTGACCCTTCTAGGGATGGTTTGGAAACGTATGACCCCCAAATCATCTCTCAAGGTTGTACCAAGGCTAGGTTATGTTGCCAACAGTCAAGAGATTGCATTTTTGTGTTCCTTGGGAATTAAAATAGAAACTTCTCTAGGTAAGTGCAACAACTATCAAATGTCAACCCTTTATCTTAGTTCTTGTTGTAGAATGAATGGTGGGTGTTTCAAAGTTGTTGTTATTCACGCTAGACGAAGGAAAATCAATATTTTGAGCATAAACTTTCCATATACAATCAAAATGATAACAACAATGGATCTCAATTCAAGAAGGCATAGACAAAGAGGATCTTAGAGTCGTTGGCATTCACTAATTGCTAACTTGAAAATTGATTTATAAATACAATTTGCAATTTTTTATTCCCGCCATTAACACACTAAGAGTAGCACATTAAACATAAATACAAATAACATATTGCACACACAAAATTTATACAACAATAAAATCAAACACCATAAATACAAATATTTTACCCCAGAAACCCATCTTCAAATGCCTACTCAGTTTTCATTTTTCCAATCTCAGGTTGCAACACAACTCATGGCTCTATAGCCATTCAACAATTTAGTCAACTTCTCTTATTCAACCTCACTTCTTGGCCAACATAAAGCCCTTTGTGAGTTGAATTGAAATAAGATATAAGCAAATCAAGGCTAATGGGAAGGCCAAGCATCCTTGTCCTTTTGTTTCCCACTCCCCAACTTTCTCTCCTATTTTTATTTTATTTTTCTTTCACTTTATTTTATCTCTCTCTCTTTTATTTCTTAAACTTACTTTATTTATTGTTGCATTGTTTGCATTTGTTTTCTACCTTCATTAATTGTGGAACCCCCTGCTAAGATGGTCACCTCATAGTTGAAGCACAACTTCATCTCCACTTGTCTACCTTGGCCAAGGAGCTTTGCCAACCAAGCAGTATTTTCAAAGCTCATAGTTTAGTCTATAGTTTCAATGGTTTTTGTTCATGTCCCTTGGGCTTTTAAAGGTAGATCTTCCAAGGTTGGAAGCCCTATATTTTTGAGGATTCTTCATTGGGGACATATATAGAATCCTCTATTCTATCCCTTGGTTTATGACTTGTGTCAACCTCTACATGAATCAATGGTCTCCTTTCCTTGATCCCCCCTCTAATTTTTAACTCTAACCCCTATGTCGATTTAATTTCCCTGTTTGTTCTTATATTTTTTTGGCCCTCAATCTTTGGCCCCCATTGGAAACACTCTCAGGAGTTCCATTTTTACTCCCCATAAACTAGAAATAAGCATATCACAACCTCGGTCACGTTGTGTATTGAAGTAGATTTTGCTCATGCCCGGGCATCTCTATTGAGGTTGCATGGAATTTTTGAGGGGGGAATGGTTTATGTGCAAGTACATTCTAATTGTGGAGCATGCTTCAAGTATGGTCACTTGGTGGCTTCATGCCCAAAGAAAAAAATGGACTTAGGAAATCCCTCATATGCTTCTTGAAGAAAGGTCAGAGCACAAAATCATAGCCCACTTGGTGGAAGGTTGTGTAATAATGCCACCACATTATAAAGGTGGTATCTTCCTCTATCCAAAAAAAAAGGAGTGTAAGCCCTTGTAACCAATCCCATGTAGGAAGTTGTTGATACATAAAGGTCAAGATAGATCCCCCTCCTAGTGTTCTTTTTTAGGAAGGAGGAGGATGTATTCATGTTAAGAAGATAAAAGAAAAACACAGCGATGCACCTAATATAACTACATTAGGATTAGAGGATTTGGGTTGCTTAGAGCCTAGTAATATTATGACCGAGGAGGAATATCCATTGGACAAGTCCAAAAAGAAACCCCCTTTATACATAAACGAGTACTAACTTTTGAGATAATGAAGACTGGCTTGTTTTGTTGTGGTCCAATGGTCAAGACATTTGTCATTGCTTTAAAATGTAGGTTCAATTTGTTATGACGTCATCAAGTAGATGAGACATAGCATTGCAACTTTAAAGAGCCTTGTAAGTGTATTGTGCCTATTGCTCATCCTGTGTTGATGTTGGTAATGAGAAAGAGAAGGTGATGATGGAATGGCAAGGATAGAATAGGGGTTTGATCTCCATTCTTTTCATAATATTAGTGATTGGTTCAATCATGCTTTGACCCAATTGTTGAATGTGGACATCAACATTTTGACACTATGCATAGACTCCATTCCATTCTTAGTTATTACCTTTATATGTGGTCATACAAGTATGTTCTCAACATGCACCAAGCAAATTTGAGCCACAAATAACAATTTTGTGAAACCATTGCATCGACACTGAAGAAAACAACAATCGACAACTCAAACTCAAAATAAAAAACACTTGAAAGACAAAGATGAAAGGAATCCAATCCGCAAGATGTAGAACAGTTGGTGGCGGGGTATGGTTAAGATGCTCCCTAAGCTGAAAGGTCGTCGGTTCTAATCCTATCGGATACCAAAAAATCCAACCATGTTAAGGGTTGGTGCGGTCCAGACCGGGTGCGATCCCTGGGTGATTTTGACGGCTTAGATGCCCCTGGTTCGTGGTTACTTAGCCAATGGCAACCCTGCTAGTCGGGGGTTCCACCACTTTGCCAACAAAAAAAAAGATGAAAGGAATCCATTGATGATTGTCATCGAACCTCATTATGGTTGTAAGACCAAATCTCATTGTTGCCTTTGAATATCCAAATCCTCACTAATATTGAAAAACTTTGGCATTGTTCTCCTCGTAAATTAAATAATATTGTAATCCTCGAAATTTTTTTTTAACCATGGGAACAACAACCTCCCAAGAGTATATCCAACAGCCTGCAAACCGAATATACCAATAACTTGTGACTTAGCAAAGGTCAATACGTCCTGAAGTCCACCGAGGTGAGCATCTATCCCAGGGGTCGCCTACCCTTCAAGCTTTGTCACAACAAGCCAATGAACAACCCAACCCCACCAGTAATCCTCAACTTTATTATTATAAAATAAATTAAATTAATTAATTAATCGACATGTTTTTATTAAGTAAACACTTTATTCGTTATTAAAACACTACCATATATATTAACATTTAAATAATTTTCAATTTCATTAAATAAGTCAATTAAAAATTATTTATGCAATAATAAATCATTATAGTTTCACAATTTCATAATGATAAGTGAAGTGTTCATTCACTTACTATCCTTACCACATTCAATGTATGGATGTTCCCATCAATCACCATGACTAGACCTACCATACCCAAAACCTTGCCTTCTCCAAGATAAAAACGAGGTTGGCCCAAGTATTGAAGAGCACTTGGTCACCACTGAATGGAGACAATGGAAGGCGTGGCATTTTCTCCACACAACGTCCCCCTCATCGACCGTATATACTCATATTATATATTATATGCTTTAAAAGATTCCTCGAACCCAGTGCAAAGTTTGTGTGGTGAGGTCGTGAGTACGAATCCCCGCACTCCTGGCCTGTTGTGATCAATAAAGTGGAGGCCTCTCCAAGCTCGCATTTAGATTTGAATATCAATCGAAGGGCCAAGGTTAGAGCCAAAAAGTGGGCGAAGATATTTTCAGCGAGCACGTGACACGTCAACCGTCGAGAAAGCAAAGACGGGATGGCCACGAATTATAAATTAATTTCTTTTTCTATTTAATAACTGCGAATCTGTTTCTGTGGTCCAGAAAGCGGCCTCGCATTGGCTTTTCTACCCACCTAAATTATTATATGTTATGTTTTATCTCATGTCAATTCAATCCACCGGCGCGCCAGGTCGAGATAGCCGGGCGACGGCTTCGTGTCAATAACTGATCGGGCTGACCGGAAAAGATATTTGGGCCGGTGCAGAGGTGGGTCCGCGCTTGATTTTTTCATCACACGTGGCGGATTTCCACGGCCTTGCGAATCGTGATCTTGCATGATACGCTTCATTGCCTCTCCGCCCTGCTTTAGATTTTGCACATATCATCCCACCTCGGACGCCGACGTGGCATGGATATATAGGCAGAAACGGACTCCATTTCCGCCACGTCGGATTATTTCTAGAACTTTCTACCCCGAGATATTTTAATTTTCACATTCCCACGTCACTTTATTTCTCTTTAACCATTATTTATGCAAGGTTTCAACTTTTAGTTGAATTTACAGAGCCCGTGTTCTATATAGGGCAGGAAATACAGCTGTGTGGAGGAATCTTTTTCTGGTGGTTTAAACTAAAAGAAAGACATTTCTATTTTTAGTTCGCAATTTGAAAAAAAGGAAAATTGAAGGTTAATATTTTTGGGTGGTTTAAAATAAAGAGAAGCAAAGTTTCTATTTTTAGTTTCGCAATGTGAAAAAGGAAAAATGAATGGATGGAATTGTAATCATTGAAGGTTAATATCATAGAGAAGGTTATGAATTTATTTGTATTAATTACTATAGATCCAAATTTTAGGTTATCAAGCGTTCAAAGGGATAGATATCTTGAGATCTTTTTAAGTATTGTACTTAAGGAGCTTTTAGCTTTGGTGTGTTCTATATATAGCCATTGATTTGATTTAAACTAAAAGACACATTTTTTTAATTTAAGGTGGATATATAATATTTTATTATTAATATTTAATATTATTGATGGCCAACATATAATATTTTTTATTTTTTTTATTTTGTTAAGAAGGAACATTACAACATCTCCCCCATACATGGTTTTAAAACCATGTGTGAGGCCGTCCCAAAACCATGGGTTGCTTAGGAGTCCTTGCACATGGTCTTAAAACCATTTGCAAGGCCCTCAGAAACCATGTACAATAAAACTATGGGTTGTTTAGGAGGCCTTGCACATGGTTTTAAAACCATTTGCAAGGCCCCCCTAAACCATGTACAATAAAACCATGGGTTGTTTAGAAGGCATTGCACATGGTATTAAAACCATGTGCAATGCCAACATTTTTTTGCGGATAATGTAAAAAAAAAAATTGTTAGGAAGGAACATTACAACATTTCCCCCATTTTACGTTGTTTTTCTCACGGACTTTTTTTTGGTGGATATTTAAATTTTTAATTTGTTATTGTTTTGTTAGGTAGGAACATTACAACATCTCCCCCATATTAAGTTGTTTTTGTGGCCGACATTTATTTTGGCGGATAATTAAAAAATTTATTTATTTTTTTATTTTATTAGTGACAAACTTTACACAAACGTTACAAGATCTCCTTCATATTAGGTTGTTTTTTTTGCCGACTTAACATTGACAAACGTTACACTATAACGTTACAAGATCTCCCTCAGAGGCAAAAATAATAATTTATTAATTAAAATTTTATAATTTTAATAAAAATTGTTTAATCAAATTTTTATAATAAAAAAATTAAAATTTTGAAATGTTTAGCTTTTTTTATTGAAAATGGGTGTAACAAACACTCATTTACTATGTTTTTAAAACAAGAACAAATCACTGTAATAATACACTCATTTTTATTGTTCCCTTTTTTTTTTTTAAATGTGGTTCACCATTTGTTAGAGGGCTACTCCACGGAAGTATAGTCAACTCATCATTCACAACATTTATTACAAAGGGCTCCACAAGAGCATCATGTCACTTACAAGAGTAGAACCTGGGTGGGGAGGGTAACATCATTCCTCCCAACCACCCAAGCTACATCCATTTGACAATTTTTTTTTTTTACTTTTTTTTTTCCCTTATGGGAAAGAACAAGAAGTATGATTGATTCAAGCCAAGAAAAGATAAAAATAGGATAAATCACTCAATAAAATGAGGGAAGTAATGTGAAAGAAAATTCATTACACACAAAAAAAAAATTGAGTTTGAAGAGAATTAATATTGGTTTGTTGGAATGTGGTCTAGTGGTTGAGATAGGGAGTCATCACCCTAAAGCTTGACTTCTTATCTGGTGTTTTAGACACATTCGTTTTAAATACCTAAGTTCAATTTCCAAAGAGTATAAAAACTTATTGAGTCGACAACATTTCATATGCAACATCAATTTTAATTATAAAAACATTAATTAAAATTAAATATGTTCACTAACCTTTGAATTCATGGTGGGGATGTTAAAAATGTAATCATGGTGAAATGTATTTCTAGCATAGATGAAATGGAATGCTAAGAAATTATTACCATGATTTCGTTAATGAACTTTAGATAATGCATATAGTTACATAGAAAGTGCATAAATAGGCCCCTTGAAATGGGTCAATCATATAAACTTGTTATAAAAAACTACAAATTTTGACTTAGCCTCCTCTTTTTTTTTAAATATTTTATGTTGCCACAACAATGATATTAATGAGAGAAACCATCTCATAATGGAAACATTTATAACAAATTCACTTTCCATGAGAGCCTTGTAATAGTGTCATGTATGTTACACACTCCATGTTGAATTTGTTAACAAGAAAGTGAAAATTCCAAAATAATGGTAGGAACATAATCAAGGTGTGATCTTAACTCTTTTCACTATTACTATCATTAGTCAAACCTAGTTATCGGTGGTGTCAATTAGTGTGACCCTCCTTATTAATATAATGGGGATCGAAGGGACCATTTGAGTTGAGAACAATAAATGTATGGTGGTTATTTAATATAGTGTTCACTAGGTCTACAATGTTAGTTACTATTAAATAAGGTCAACTGGTCATTATCATGCATTAAATGTAATATGACTCATTTACTAATGTAAAATCCATAGTGATTAGGTTTATGGTTTGTTAGATAACTATAAGTAAGGATAGAGTCCACTTTATGAGATATCAAGAATTATTATCATATTGAAGCATTGTTCAGTTGGAGGTGACCTTCTCAATGAGAAAGGAGTTGGGTTTATCCTTTCATAAAATGATTAATGTATGGTGTTTCCCTACCTTAAGGGTTTTATGTTTTAATGAAGTAAAAGGGGATTTATATCATTTGATGCTTATATGTTTTGTGAATCATCTTGACATCTACCCAAGATCATTACAAGTGGATATATTCTTGGATATATGGTTTATTATTAATATTCGGAGTTACATAACATAACATCTACATATAGTTGATGCATGTAAGGACAACTTTTCCTACCAAGCATGGATTTCATTATGTTTTTAGTTACTATTATTGTATGTAGTTTGACAAGAGTGCTCCCAACCTCTAACAAGCGAGTTTGAACCGTGAACAACATTTTTGTGAAACCCGTCACCTTGACATTGAAGAAATCAACAATCATCGGGTGAAACTAAAATAAAAATCCAAAGCCAACAAAATTAAGGATTCTTTGATGATCAATGTTGAACCTCACTCTCACCATGAGACTAAATCTCACAAATTCCTTCACATATTCAAACCGTTGCTTAACATTAAGAAACTTCAACATTGTTTGGGCAGTAAAGTAAGTGGTATATTAGTTCCTGGTAGATTAAGGAGGATTCTCAACATTGAGGTAAGATTAATTATAAAATGGAGGTTTATGAAGTTAGAAATGTTGACAATGTAACAAATAAAATATTAAAATAATGAATAATATACAATAATATAAATAATAAAATAAAACATAATATTAGTTATATTTAACTAAGCGACATAACCCTTTGGTGAATAGTCACCTTATAAGCCATATATATGCGGCTACATCCTCGTTGTACATTATCATATTTTATATCATCAATTATCTATTATTTTTGTCCATTCATAGAGTATATGTGTTATTTCGGCTGGTTATTCCAGTAGAAACAATTTTTAATTGTTATAGACAATGATTTTTGGTTTATTATTGCCTAAATGCTTTTCAACTTACATATTTTGAGTAAACACTCCACTCATCATTACAAGTCTACAAAAAATTTCAAGAATTTCTAGTTTATCATTACCTCAAACATTTACAATTGATCTGGTAAATCAACATGTTTAAGTGAAGTTTAACACATCGATTGAAAACCATTTACGCAATAATAAACCAAAAATCCGTGGAAAATTTAATTTACTTATGCCTGATGATGAATGAAGTGTTCACTCAAAAATTATTGTGATGAGGAAATAATGGCTCATAGGTTCAAGGCTAGTTTTGGTTTTTTATAATGGGTTGTAAATCAGAGGCACTAAGCAATTCAAGGGCACATACTGTATTGCTCCCATTCGCATAAAAGTGAAACGGAGCATCATAATTACTCCTATCATCTCATGTACTTGTATTTTTCAAGGCCAATGACAACATGTCATCCACTAGCTTATGGGTCAGTGATGTACAAACTTGACCACAAAACACAAGTTTTGCAATGCCTTCCACTATGCAGAACATAGGTTCTGCAAATAGTTAGAAAAACATGTTGTACGGAAACATGCATGATAAGAACACCCCTATTACTATTCCAACATGATGAGTGAAATTCAAGTAACTCCACATCAATTTGAAGCTAGGTTTGGATTTTTTCACGAGTTGCAACTTGCAAGTCAGAGTCATTCATTGACATGTGTTGTTGTGCTCATGGGGGAATAATTTAAAAAAAAACATCATAATTGCTCCGTATTAGCTACTGCACATTTGTTTTGGTGGCATTGAGGACAGCATGTTTTCCAAGGGCCTCCAAGGCCTTGATATGGAAATATGACCTTGAAGGCAAGTTTTCTAATGCATGGACTTCCACATGGAAAAACCCCAATCATGCAAATTGTTACAAAAAGAAATGTGTGGCAAGGAAACATATGTGAGAAAGGCGCCCCTTGATCTATTTTATCACAATGATTCTATCACAATCGGTGACTCGTCAATTTGAGGCCTAGCAAGAATTTTATTGTGAGTTGCAACCTATGGGCCACAAAAATTGATGGCACAAATCATTGTGCTCCCAGGGGCATAAAAAAATGGAGAGTAAAAAATGTTTTTTTTTTACAGAAACTGAAAAGGGGGTTTATATATAAAAGAGGTTGTGCACAGCCATTCATTACAAAATATATAATATCGAGTACTTATGCACAACAAAAGCGTTGCACCATAGATCTAACCAAGGGGCTGTCCAAAAAACCTTACATATAGTTTGCTCAAAACATCTGAAACTGCAGGAGGTGTATACCCTTACGAACTGCTGACATAAAAACAAACAAAAAAACATGTAAACATCATAAAAGGGGGCAGATTACCGATTGCCTCTATTGATTCGAGGCTGGACGACAGATTCTTATTCCATAGGAGCCACAGCTTCAGCTACTTCACCGGTGATTCTGCTGGCCTGGTGCATTGCAATGAATCGCTGGAGATCCTCCTGAATCCTATCCACCTTCCCCATAATTTCCCGGAGATTGCTCTCGTTGTCATCTATGCGAGCATCGTTATTACTAACCTACTGAGAAGTGTAACTTACTGTGTCTGCCATTTTCTTCACCTCCACGACCATTTCCTTAGTGTCCATGACATTGATAGCTAGCAGCTCATATAATATGCGCAGATTATTTTTTATATCCATTATGCCTACCAATTCTCCACCCTGCGCCATTCTGAAATCTGCAGCCGAGATGCTTAACCGAGCAAGGAGGTTAAGGGTGGCACAATCAGGATTGACGGGAACGCTATCTTGTTGCACAAGCGAACTGAGTACAGCAAGTTCTTGGAGCAGAGAACCTGCACCTTGATTTTGATAGACCACCGTGCCCATGGTTCCTTCCAGCCAGCCCGAGCAACGGCAACCAAGAACTAGACTTCGCCCACTTTTACCATACGCAGAGGAACCAAAGTTGAGAGTTGCAGCCCGAGACACGGAGAAGGAAGAGCACGAACAAGAAGAAAGGGCTGCAAAGGCCAACCGTTCCTTCACCACCGAGCGCGTGAGGGGGAGAACCTGCCACGGGAGGCCTTGGAGCCACCCTTCACTGATTCCTGAAACTACCTGCAGCATAAGACGCAGAGCTTCGTGGAGGCCAGAGCTCACAATGGGAAAAGGATGGAGAGACATACTGAAACCGACGGCAGACAGGGGATAAAGATAGATGTGAAGAGAGGCGTGTGAGGGATTAATGTCGAAGACCCGAGGCCTTAAGGCCATTAAAACCGCATTAGCCGGAGGGTGGAGGGAACGTGGAGAAGGCCACGCGGCGAAGAGGAAGGGACTGGGCGTTAAATGTGGGGAGTCAGCAAAGGACGAGCAGGGGGGAAGTTTGAAAAGACAAAGGAAGGCTTAGAGCGGGAGGAGAAAGGGGATAAAGGAGAAGGGCAAGGGAGAGGGAAGGGGGCAAAAAAACCATAGGACAAGGATGAAGACCTTGATACAATGCCCAAATAAGTGAAGATTCCTAAGCACATGGGAGTAGTTATGCCATATAGAGATCTTTTCCATCATTACGGGATATATTTATGGAGGGGGGGATACCCGTCTTGCTTATAGACACCTTGCGGAAGAGAAGCCCCAATGTTGGCCATTTTATCTACTGCAATGTTATTAATCCAGAGAATATGGAGGGGCTCGAAGGAATGGAGCATCAGAGGCTTTACTTTGTTGTACAGGCGACGACACTTGATTGCCCCCGAGGGGTAGCCGTTGATCAATTTGGAGATGACATGCTTTGAGTCTCCAAAAATCAAAACCTTTCGATAATTTTTGGCCCGTAACATCTGAAGACCTTGGAGCAGAGCCAGCCACTCAGCTTCATTATTAGTTCAATTCCCTAACCCCCAGGCAAAGGATTGTTCTATGTTTCCTCCCGGATCCAAAAGGATCCCCCCCGCGCCTGCCACCCCAGGAGAGTAAAAAATGTTACTCATCAATACTTGCACATTTATTGTTGAGGTTGAAAACCACTCGTACTCTACTAGCTTCTTGGGTCATGGTGTGCAAACTTATCCCTCAAATGCAAGTTTTACAATGCCTTTCATTGGGAAAAACCTTGCTTTTCTAAATAAATAGAAAAATAGTTGTGGGGCAAAGACGCACAAGTGAGAAGGGAGCCCTAAGAGCTATTCCATTGAAGAGAGTTCAATATAACAAATATATCACGGATTGGAGCTAGCTTTTCTTTTATTGCAAGTTGAAACTCACGAACCATAGTGATTAAAGGACATAATTTGCGTTTATCCCAAGGGCATAAAAATCATACAAAGCATCAAAATTGATTCTCCCTAGTTCTTGTACATCTGATTAGGTCACGATTAGGTGAGGTTGATGTCCACACATTTCCCTTGACTTCTAAGGTTGTGGCGTCTAAAGTTGACCATCAAATTCAAGTTTTTTAATGCCACAAAACCCTAGTTCTGTAAATCATTAGAAAACTAATTGTATGGCAATGGAAGCCTTACAATTATTCCATCAGGACGAGTCCATGTCAACTAATGAACAATCAATTATTGTTACAAAGAAAACATAATGAAACAAAGCATTATAATTGCTTCCCATTATCTCCTGCAAGTGTGTTTTAAAGAGGCCAAAGATAACACAATCTTCATTGGATTCCTAGGTTGCAATGTAAAAATTTTCCCCTCGAATGTAAGTTGTATAATGCCTTCCGCTAGCTAAAAAATAGCTTTGCAAATCATTCAAAAATTTGTTGTGGCAAGTAAAGATGTGTGAAAAGGTTTCCCCTAGCACCATCCATCCTCGCAAGTCCATTACAATTGATAGATCATTGATTTGAGTTTTGATTTAGCTTTTGTCGCTAGTTTATATTCATGGTATAAAACCATTTAGAGGCATAAAATTCAAACGAAGCGGTATAATCAGTTCTTATAAGATCTTACACATGTATTGTGTATTTTGGAGAGTGCAAGGACAACACATTGTACATAGCCTTCTAAAGTTATGACATGCAAATTTGAACCACAAATGTCAGTTTTACAATGTCCTCCATTGGGCAATGACCATTGTGCAACTAACTTTTTTGCAAATTATGATTTTTGACCTTGGATGGCCACTATCCATGGAGAAAGGAAACATTAGCTCTTCCATGGAGATAAATATGATGGTGTAAACAACCATTAAATTTGTCTCGTAGTTTTTAGTCCATTCCAAAGCATGGACTATACTTGTTATTTGCAAGACAAAGTGCATTGACTTAGCATTTGTTCAATTTTATGTTAAAACAAATTAAAAAGTTTCCAATGTTTATAAAATACAATTTGTTAATTTGGTTTTTTATGAAAATTTAAAGTCAATTTCAAAAAATTTAAATTTTAGTCCTTCTATTTTCTCATTAGTCAAAGATGTTATCAATGGGACATAAATAGACTTAATTTTTAACATCACAAAAAGTAAAACCAAAAACATTTAATATGAAATTTTCTAAAAGTGCCATGTGACAACTTTCACATGTTATTGTTGACTTTTGTGTATAAAAAAATAAAAATTATTGTCACTTCCCATATGATGTTTTGATTTTTATGTGACCAATTTTATATATTTTTATTATTTTAATTTTTGTATGAGGTCAAACATTTAATTGTTGTAACAAGTTCTATAAACTTGTTATGTTCTAAGGATTTATCTTTGCTTTCTTAATTTCTCTATTCAACCTATAACTTATTACTCTCTCAATTTTAATTTTTGACACTAAATAGCCACTTTGGAGCATATTCTCTTGTTTACCTATTTCTAAATATAGTTCGTTTGTTGGATGACATTAACGACATTTTTTCTTCTCCCAAATGCAAAAATATATCTTGTGGCATATTGAAGAATGACCATACTCATTGATGGACATTGAGACAAAATCTCAGATAGATACTAATTAAATTTGCAATTGTAAAAATTGGGCCACATTTATTTGTTACGTTTAAAGTTTCATAATGTTGACTTGTCATGATGCTCTTCTTCAGGATCTATTTGCTCATTATTTTTTAATTACCCTAATAAACGATATGAATGTATGAATGTTATTGAATGCATAATCATTATATATATATATATATATATATATATATATATATATATATATATTAATGTATAAAAATAGTAATTTAGTTTTAAGAATCTGATCTCATTACATTAATTATGCATTGTTTAGAGATTACATGTTACTAGATTGAAAAAATGTTTTTTTTTCACGTGGTTTACAGCCTTGAGAATAAAGTTTGGGGCTCGCTCCATCCACATTAATAATTTTAAGGGGGGCATCCAAAGGGGCATCACCTTATCCGCTCTAGTTTTTAGAGCCTAACCTCGAAGGACCCATAGAGTTGGATTCATGAGAATTGAACCTCCGACATCAATATCAAAGGGTCTTTGGATTTAGACTCCAACCAATTAAAGTTTTGATTGAAAAAATGTTACTTTAATAATCATCGTATTAATATTAATATTTTTTTTCTTTTAAAACAAAAACATAATAGATTACACATTGTAAAATTTTAATCAACATCACACGTTCAATAACCATAATCACAAATAATCAATATTAATTTGTATATTTTGTATATTGTAAAAGTTTAATCAACATCATACATTCAATAACCATAATCACAAATAATCAATATTAATTTAATAATAATCACAAATAATAAAATCAATATTAATTTGTATATTATTATCATAATTAATAACATTAAAACGGTGCACATAACTCTACAAAGCACACCAATGCTCATCATTGCATTCAAAATCCTTTCAATAATGGGTGATACTACATTGCATAAAATTCCTTGTTGTATATTTTCCCTTAAAAAATTGGTCTAGTACACCACCTCAATCAAGTGAACTCTAGAATGCATTCTCTTTTAAATAGTTAAGTATTGTAGGTCTCTTTTACACTAAAAGGAAGTAAACCTTTTCAACCAGCAGCAAAGATCCATACATTGCAGCCATAAATGAAAACAAAAAAGTCATTTTAGGAAATTCGAAAATAAGCAGGTTCATTGAAAGGCATTTTCAAAAAAAAAATTCATTTCGAAAGGAATAATATTTCAGAAGGTTAATGACAAAAGATTATGGAAAGAGTTAAATGGAAGGAATATCAATTGGCAATATACAAAACTCCAACACAAACATTTACTTTTGAAAGAAATATATTTCAAAAAGACAATGATTAAAAAAATTATGGGAAGAGTTAAATGGGAGGAGAGGAATATCAATTGGCATATACAAAACTACAACACAAACATTAAGTTGAGAAAATCAAAAGAGATTATAAATGAGTAAAGTTGTTTAATACAAAGGTAAGAACTTTCTTTAACAAAGGATGTCCTTAATATTGAAAAGCAAGAAGCTTATAGCGCAAAACAAATGTTTAGTGAGTAGAGATGTTGTGTTCAAGTGGATACTAGAGTACAAGAAATCCTTCAAATATTTAAAATAAGTGGATACTAGAGTACAAGAAATCCTTCAAATAGTTAAAATAATAGTTCACTACAACATGGGTGTCATGGCACCTAATTAGATTCTCTAGTTATGTTAGAGTACAACATGGACATAAATACAAATACTATAACTCCTTCAAATAGTTAAAATAATAGTTTATTACAACATAGGTGTCATGGCATCTAATTAAATTCAAATAGTTAAAATAATAGTTGACTACAACATGGGTATCATGGCCAAATGGATAAATACAAAATACTATGTAATTGTAAGCATTTCAAATACTATATTTGGGACAAAAGAAAATTTATAATCGTAGTCTTTGGTTTATGAATTTTTTTCCATTATGTTTGGAGACTAGAAACTTTCATGTGCAAATGGATAAACCAACGACAAATTGTTGCATATGATTATCTGGGATAAACCATGAAAGAAAACTAGAGTTATTGACCATCTTTTTTGAAATCTTAACGCAACTGAAGAACCAGTAGAACTTGTTGAAAGATCACTTGATGAACCTCCTACTAAGAGGATATCTGCATGGTGTCGAGACATTCTACAAGATGCAGAAAGGCATGGAACACCATTAGGCTCATCCAAAGAGTGAAAGAGAACTGAAAGACATTTAGGATATGTTGCATAGATGAGTCACGTCTGTGATTCATAACTTTCCACCTATGAAGAAGCTTCTAAACAACAAGTTTGGAAATATGCCATGGTAGAGGAATACAAATCTATTATGAAGAAAGATGTTTGGGAAGTGGTTCCTAAACCTGAAGGGAATTCCATAGTAACTTCCAGGTGGCTTTATAAGATCAAGGATGCAACTAATGGCATTATTGAAAAGTTTAAAGCCATATTTGTAGCTCGTGGTTTCTCTCAGAAAGAAGGCATAAACTATGATGATACATTCGCTCCTGCGGCCAAGTACAACACTATTCGAGCTATGATTTCACTTGCCTCTATTCTAGGATGGAAGCTTCACCAAATAGATGTGACGACTTCCTTTCCCAATGGTGAAGTCGAGGAAGAAGCTTACACACAACAACATGAAGGATTTGAATTTCATGGGAAGGAGTCCCATGTTTGCAAACTAAATAAATCCTTTTATGGGCTTAAGCAAGCCCCGAGGGTTTGGTGTTCGAGGATTGATAGCTATCTTCAGAGACTGGGATTCTCTAAGAGTGAAGTTGACCTTCACCTATACTTCAATATTGAGAAGAACCAACCTCTGATATTGGTTCTCTATGTTGATGATTTGTTCCTTATTGGAGAGAAACAATTGATAGTTCAGTGCAAGATGGAGCTCTCTTCTGAGTTCAAGATGAAAGAATTGGGTCTTATGCACCACTTTCTTGGTCTTGATGTGTTTCACATGTTTGGTATGATGGATTGAAAATCCATCTCTACACCGATGGTTTCTAATTTGAGGAAACTACATGAGTCAAATTCTGGATCGGATCTAGTGGATCCTACTTTGTATAGACAACTCATTGGTTCCTTGATGTACTTGATACATTCTAGACCTAATATATGTTATGATGTGAGTATCTTGAGTCAGTTTATGTCTGAGCCTAGACACAAGCATTGAGTTGTTGCTAAGCATGTGCTTAGATACCTTCGAGGTATGATTGCTTGTGGACTCAGATATGCCTCCAGTGGAGAAGTGATGCTACTTGGATATGAAAAATCTGATTGGGAGTGGTAGAATTGTGGACTAAAAGAGTACATCCAGATTTTGTTTTAGCTTGGGAACAACTATGATCCCTTGGTCCAACAGGAAGCAGGGCTTTGTAGCCCAAATTACTATAGAAGCATAGTTTATTGCAATTAGTACTACCCGTCGAGAAGTTGTGTGGCTTAAGAAGCTACTTGTTGGGTTTTTCACTCAGAATATTGAGACTATGGTCATTTGCTTTGATAATCAGAGTTGCATTAAGATTTCTGAAAACCTTATGTTTCATGATAAGTTGAAACACACTAAGATGGAGTATCACTTCATCAGATACATGGTCCAAAGAGATGTCATAATACTTCAGTACATTGCTACTGATGAGCAGATTGCAGATATGTTGACTAAGCCTCTGTCAATGACAAAGCATAGGTACTTCTCAGACAAGCTTGGTATGGCAGAGAATGCCTCCCTCGCTGAGAGGGAGTGTTAAAGTTACATCATCATGAGTCATTCTCCAAGCCAATATTGTGCATCAAGATTGTGCCTCATGTGTTGAGATAGTGCCTTAGGGACCTTAAGTTGGAATCGGGAAACTTGAAGTAGCTTCTTGGGTTGGATTCAAGAATGAAGGAGTCCCATTTTTCCAAAATGAAGAAATCCTTTTATGGGCTTGAGCAATCCCCGAGGGCTTGGTGTTTGAGGATTGACAGCTATCTTTAGAGACTGGGATTCACTATGAGTGAAGCTGGCCCTAACCTATACTTCAAGATTGAGAAGAACCAACCTCTGATATTAGTTCTCTATGTTGATGATTTGTTCCTTATTGGAGAGAAACAATTGATAGTTTGGTGCAAGATGGAGCTCTCTTCTGAGTTCAAGATGAAAGACTTGGGTCTTATGCACTACTTTCTTGGTCTTAAAGTTTGGCAAAGGAAATATGAGATTTTTCTTTCGCAAGGAAAGCACATAGTTGTTGTGTTGCACATGTTTGGTATGATGGATTGAAAATCCATGTCTACACCAATGGCTTCTAATTCGAGGAAACTACATGAGTCAAATTCTGGATCAAATCTAGTGGATCCTACTTTTTATAGACAACTCATTGGTTCCTTGATGTATTTGATACATTCTAGACCTAATATATGTTATGATGTGAGTATGAGTCAGTTTGTGTCTGAACCTAGACACAAACATTGAGTTGTTGCTAAGCATGTGCTTAGATACCTTCGAGGTATGATTGCTTGTGGACTCAGATATGCCTCCAGTGGAGAAGTGATGCTACTTGGATATGACAACTCTGATTGGGAGTGGTATAAGAATTGTGGACTAAAAGAGTACATCCAGATTGTGTTTTAGCTTGGGAACAACTATGATCTCTTGGTCCAGCAAGAAGCAGGGCTCTGTAGACCAAAGTACTATAGAATCATAGTTTATTGCAATTAGTACCACCTGTCGAGAAGTTGTGTGGCTTAAGAAGCTACTTGTTGGGTTGTTCACTCAAAATCTTGAGACTATGGTCTTTCGCTTTGATAATTGGAATTGCATTAATATTTCTGAAAACCTTATGTTTCATGATAAGTTGAAACGCACTGAGATGGAGTATCACTTCATCGAATACATGGTCCAAAGAGATGTCATAATACTTCAGTACATTGCTACTAATGAGCAGATTGCAGATATGTTGACTAAGCCTCTGTCCGTGACAAAGTATAGGTACTTCTGAGACAAGCCTGGTATGGCAGAGAATGTCTCCCTCGCTGAGAGGGACTGTTAAAGTTACAACATCATGAGTCATTCTCCAAGCCAATATTGTGCCTCATGTCTTGAGATAGTGCCTTAGGGACCTTGAGTTGGACTCAGGAAACTTGGAGTAGATTCTTGGGTTGGATTCAAGAATGATTAAGACTTATGTGTAAAGGTTAATCCTCATGTGTTGAGGTGAATGCTTTGATATGTCAAAGTGATCATGTTGTACAGTCTTGTTGAACAAGGATAAAGACTTGTGTGTCAAATCACATACCCATGTGTTGAGGCGGACCTCATGTGTAGACGTAATGCTTTTCTAATTGAAGCATGCATGGTATGTGACATACTACTAACCATGATCTAGCTATTAATTCTCCTCTAGAGACTAGTGTAACACCCCGGTTTTGACCCCATGGTATTGAAATTGTACATGATGTATATATTGTATTTGAATGATGGCAAGGAGATCAAGGCCAATGCCCTGCCATCGATTTGGTATTTTGTGTATAGGTGATCAAGGTTGATACCTATGGTTCTTGTGCTGGTCATGCATAGTATATTTTGAGATATCATGTAAATACACAATTTAATAAAATACCACAGCTAGCTATGCACTGCAATGTGAAAGAGATGGGGGCATGATTTCACAAGGAATAGGGAGGGGAGTTAGTTAAACTTTAGATCCAATAGGGTGAGACCAGATGTCAATGGGGGAACCCATAAACCCTCAGCTACCTTTTTGTTATCTGTCCTCAATCATTAATTCTTCCAGCAAAACAATTGAGGTAGTTAATTCCTTGGGCATAGCAAGGCATGGTATTCAATTTCATGACTGAGCTTGCTTGCAGCCTGCAGTCTGGGAAGCCACGATCTTGCTTCTGACGCAAGGAAGCATGTGATGTGTGCCATCTCATCTTTCCTCAGTCGGGAAAGGTTTTGTTGTTCCTCAGCGTTCATTGTTCATCTATCATTCACGATTATGATTGACTATCTGGAGTCCCAGAGCGTTTTGGTTTAGCAGAGTGTTTCTACAAGTATTTTCCTTTGTCGAACCCTAGTTGTTGTGTACAATGTTATCCTGAACCGCAGAGTGGTATGAAGCCCCGTTTCTCTGTGTTATAGAGTGGAGCCTATGTTTTTGTGTCTCCCTGTGGTTTGTTGTGATGTGCACCCTGGTTTGGGTCTGAACTGTATGCAAGACTTAGGAGTGGAAGAGATGAGGAATGGGATTGATAAACCTAGTGCAAAGAGGAACCTCATGAAAAGATAAGAGTGGCTGGTGAATCTTCTATGCACACCCTGAAGAGAACTAGAAGGGAAGGCATAGCCTGAGGGACTGTGGAGCAGAGAAGGGGATGCGTCCTTGTGTTTGGTGTGTAGGTATTATGGATGTCATGCCAGGTAGATCTTGTGGAGGTGTCTCTAGCTCTTGAATGAGCCACTAGCTTAGCCATTCTACATTTCCACTGCCTTAGCAGCCTGTGAAACCCAAAGGAGATTGGCTTGGCTGACAGCCTGTGAAACCCAATTGTATATTGGCTTGGCTGGGCAGCCTGTGAAACCCAATTTGATATTGGCTTGGATGAGCAGCCTGATAAACCCAATTGGTAGTTGGCTTGGCTGCGTCTTTTTGTGCATTTGGACATGTGTGTAATCCTTGGATGGACAGCCTGATAAACCTCAACTAGCTGGCTTGGCTGAATAGCCTGTGAAACCCAGCAATGAGATGGCTTGGTTGAATGCCTAATAAACCCATCTGTTGGCTTAGCTGGTCCTTAATGTAAATTTTGGCTTGACTGTGTGTAGTATATGAAACCCAGTTGTTATGTTGGCTTGGTTGAATAGCCTGTGAAACCTAGGAGTGAGATGGCTTGGTTGTGTAGCTTATGAAACCCATTTGTTTGGTTTGTTTGTCTGCATCCTGATAAACCCAACTATGTTGGCTTAGATGAACATTTTGGTAAACCCAACTGAAAGTTGGCTTGATTGTGTGTGATATGGTATGGCTGTGTGTGAGTCTGTTGTTCCCTAGTTCCTTGTGGAGAGTCATGCCCATGTCAAGGGTGGCAGTTGTGTTGAGAGATTAATGAACACAACTGGCATATGGTTGGGTGGAATATTGCAACGACATAGCTAGTTGTGGGACAACTTCATCTTCAAGATAAGTTTTGTCTGTTATTCTTATGTATGCAATGTATTTTCTTATGAATGAATTCTTACTAATGATTTCAGTAGAGTTTATAGTTGTGAAATGTTCTTGCTTTTGCATCTACATATACCTTGTATGTTTCAATGTATTCTGCTTATGATCATGGAGGCTAGAAGTTCGGTTATAGAGTCAGAAGGCATCTGACTTAAGTGTTTCTTCACCCCGCGATCCGCCTGCGAAAGGTCGAAGGCGGAAGAGAGAAGTTGAAACAGAGCAGGACGTTGGTTTGTCGCACGACGGAATCCGTCTACAGAAGGCAGAAGGTGGAAAACAAGAGAAAAGACAAGGAAAAATGTTGGATTTTCGATTCCCAAAATCTGCCTGTGAAAGGCGGAAGTTGGAAGGAGAAAAAGAGCCGAAAATTCTAAGGAAAAAGTGTGGTTTTCGCACCCCGGGATCTGCCTGCAAAAGGCAAAAGGCAGAAAATGGGAGAAAGGTTAAGGTAAAAAGTTAGTTTTACGATTCTCGAGTTCCATACTGGAGGGCAGAAACGCAGAATGTGGAAGGCAGAAACGTGGATAAAGGATTCCGTCGTTTGTTAGTTTTCTGATTCTCGAGTTCTACACTAGAGGGCATAAAGGCGGAATGCGGAAGACGAAAACGTGGATAAAAGATTCCGTCATTAGTTATATTTTCGACTTCCAAGTTCTGAAGGCGGAAGGCGGAACGTGGGTTGAATGACTCCATCGCACGCTATGTTTCTGATTCCCGATTCCGCAACGAAAAGGCGGAAAGGGGAACGCGAAAGGCGGAGGGCGGAAAGGATAGGTTCAGTGAGAAAAAGGCATTTCTGGTCACAGAGTGTATTTGTTGATGGTTGAATGTCTAATACAGTGTTTCTTGAGCCTAAGTATGAATGTTGAAGAGTTTTTTCATGGCCATGCTCTGTGTTTCAAAAGAAGAACCACGGTTCTTTAAGAAAATTTTTAATTCCGCATGATAGTCAGGTTATGGGTACCTGCCAACTGGCCACCTCTGGAGTGAATTACTTTAGCATATGATCACTTGGCATGATAGTAGAATGATATGATCACATCATTGGAGAAATCTCCCTAGTACAAATTGATATGATAGATAAATAAAGTTGGCACATGTGGACCATGCAAAAAAAATAAGAGATAAAAGATAAGTTTCAAAGATAAGTTGGCACATGTGGACCACGATTTTTTAAATTTACTAATATATAAATAAGTTTTTCAATGACTTGTTTTGAATAAACACTTGACTCATCATTAAGACACGACTACATATGTTAAGATATTCTAGTTTATTATTGTATAAATAATTTTCCGCTAACACTTTAAATTTCACTCAAAATAAGTCATTTAAAAATCAATTGAACAGTGATAAAACATAAAGCCTTGACAAATTTATAATAAAATGGCATTTAAAAATCATTTGAACCATAATAAAACATAAAACCTTGACAAATTTCATAGTACCATAAGTAAATTATATACTTTAAAAGCTTTATGGAACACAATGTATAAAGTTTTGTCCCTGTCCAAAACAAAAACTGTGTGTGGCAAGGTCGTGAGTACGAATCCCCGCGCTCCTGTTGTGATCAATAAAGGCGAGGCCACTCCAAGCTCGCGTTTAGATTTGAATATCAATCCAAGGGTCGAGAGGAGAGATAAAAGGAGGACGAAGATATTTTCAACGAGCACATGACACGTCAGCCTTGAAAAAAGCAAAGACGATGTGGCCACGAATTATAAATTATATTTTATTTAATAATCGGGAATCTGTTTCTGTGGTCCACAAAGCGGCCTCCGCCTCGCATGACTTTTCTACCCACCGAAATTATTATATTTATTTTTTTAGTTTATCTCATGTCAATTCGGTACACCGGTGCGGCAGGTCGAGATAGACGGCCTAACCTCCAGCCGAGGGGCTCGCGTCGGTAACAGATTGGACTGAGCGGACGTCAGCGCAATGTGAAGATATTTCGGCCGCCCGAAGAGGTGGGCCCGCCGTCTTGATTTTTTTCGTCTTCAGTTTTTTATCCTTCCACGTGGAGTTTTTACACGACCTCGCGATATGATTGAATTTTTTTATAACTTAGTGGTATCTTGAATTTTTTATAACTTAGTTTACCTTTCACGAAATATCAAAGGTTATTTCAGTAGGCATAGTTTTTTTGAATAAGGATGATGAGTCAGCTCACATTTATATTTATAGATAGATTAATGGCTATTTTTACTTTTTGTTTGACAATTAAATTATGTTAGATTTTGTCATTTTTAGTATAAAAATAATTTCAAGCTTTTGAGAGACACGAATTTAGATTATTGCATTAAATTTTAGTATATAAATGATTTTGAGTTTTTGAGAGATTCAAATTTAACTTATTGCATTATGGTTTAATAGTTGAGACAACACGTCGCCATGCTATAGACCTAGGTTCTATTTATTGCAATATAGTCTAATGGTTTGGTTGAAATATGTTGTCACCACACCAAAGACCTATACTCAATCCGTTGTGTTGTGCTCCAATGGCTAAAACCAGCATAGATCCAAATCCTAGGTTTTATCAAGCGTCGAGAGGAGGGATCAAATCTTTGGAGGTGCAAACCTCTTCTTAAGTATTGCACTCAACTTTCAGCTTTGGTGTGATTGAGACCAAAAGACACACCTTTTTATTTAAGGTTGACATATAATATTTTTATCATTAATATTTAATATTATTTATGTCCGACATATAATATTTTTTATTATTTTTTATTTTGTTAGGAAAGAACATTACAACATCTCCTCCATACATAGTTTTAAAACCATATGCAAGGCCTCCTAAAACCATGGGTTGTTTAGGAGGCCTTGCACATCGTCTTAAAAACATTTGCAACGACCTCCTAAACCATGTACAATAAAACCATGGGTTGTTTAGGAGGCCTTGCACATGGTTTTAAAACAATTTGCAAGGTCCTCCTAAACCATGTACTATAAAACCATGGGTTGTTTAGGAGGCCTTGCACATAGTTTTAAAACCATGTGCACGACCAACATTTTTTTGGGGGATTATTCAAATTTTTATTTTTTATTATTTTGTTAAGTAGGAACATTACAACATCTTCCCCATATTAGGTTTTTGTGGCCGACATTTACAAGAGGAAAGTTACATGAGGAATGCTATATAACGTTACAAGATCTCCCCCATATTGGGCTATAGAGCGCCTCTCAGTGCAACAAGTTGCCTCCATGTTAAAAACCCATGTTCAAAGTCCAACAAACATAAATTCTAGAAATTAAATTAGGAGTTGACTTTGACAATGTTGCATATGCAATGTCCATTTAAAAAAAAGAAGAAGAGAGAATTATGATTGAATAAGAACACTAGTTGTTTAGCTTTGTTGTTGTGTATTGTCCACTTAGAATTTTCAAGATGTTAAAAATATAATTGTTTCTTCTATTTTAATAGAAGAAATGGAATGCTCATTATGTTTAAAAAAACATATGCAAGGATTATTCACTCTTGATTATGGGAAGATTCAAATGATTTGATTGATAAACCTTAGAGTGTGTATATAATTAACTTGAAGGAGCATAAACAAGGTTCATATATCCTTTGGCCATATGTTGAATCCATCGAGGAGAAAGATAAAATGCCAACAATATGAGAGAACAAATATAGAGTCCAGGTTCCATTCTTTTCATTGTCTTTACAGTCAATCCAATCCAATTACTAGTGACATCAACTTAATGGATGTGTATGGAGAACAACTGTACCATATTATGCATAGATTTCATTTAGTTAACATTACATTATGTAATCAAACTAGATTGTCTTAGACTTGCACCAAGAAAATTTGAACTATGAATAACATTTATGTGAAACATCCACCTCGACATTGAAGAAATTAGTAATTGTCGACTCAAACTCAAAACAAAAAAACTTTGAAACCAAAAACAAGATTCATGTATCCCTTGGCCATATGAATCCATTGAGGAGAAAGAGAAAATGCCAACAATATGAGAGAACAAATATAGAGTCCAATTTCCATTCTTTTCATTGTCTTCACAGTCAATCCAATCCAATTACTAGTGACATCAACTTAATGGATGTGTATGGAGAACAACTTTACCATATTATGCATAGATTTCATTTAGTTAACATTACATTATGTAATCAAACTAGAGTGTCTTAAACTTGCACCAAGCGAATTTGAACTATGAAGAACATTTATGTGAAACACCACCTCGACATTAAAGAAATTAGTAATTGTCGACTCAAACTCAAAACAAAAAAACTTTGAAACCAAAAACAAGATTCATGTATCCCTTGGCCATATGAATCCATCGAGGAGAAAGAGAAAATGCCAACAATACGAGAGAACAAATATAGAGTCCAATTTCCATTCTTTTCATTGTCCCAATCCAATTACTAGTGACATCAACTTAATGGATGTGTATGGAGAACAACTTTACCATATTATGCATAGTTAACATTACATTATGTAATCAAACTAGAGTGTCTTAGACTTGCACCAAGCAAATTTGAGCTATGAATAACATTTATGTGAAACAACCACCTCAACATTGAAGAAATTAGAAGCATCAAGCGAATTTGAGCTATGAATAACATTTATGTGAAACAACCACTTCAACAATGAAGAAATTAGAAATTGTCGACTCAAACTCAAGAGGTGGGCCCGTCGTCTTGATTTTTTTCGTCTTCAGTTTTTTATCCTTCCACGTGGAGGTTTTACATGACCTCGCGATATGATTGAATTTTTTTATAACTTAGTGGTATCTTGAATTTTTTATAACTTAGTTTACCTTTCACGAAATATCAAAGGGTTATTTCAGAAGGCATAGTTTTTTTGAATAAGGATGATGAGTCAGCTCACATTTATATTTATAGATAGATTGATGGTTATTTTCACTTTTTGTTTGACCATTAAAAAATTATGTTAGATTTTGTTATTTTCTTAGTATAAAAATAATTTCAAGCTTTTGAGAGACACAAATTTAGATTATTGCATTAAATTTTAGTATATAAATGATTTTGAGCTTTTGAGAGATTCAAATTTAACTTATTACATTATGGTTTAATAGTTGAGACAACATGTCGCCGTGCTATAGACCTAGGTTTTATTTATTGCATTATAGTTTCATGGTTTGGTTGAAATATGTTGTCACCACACCAAAAAGACCTATACTCAATCCGTTGTGTTGTGCTCCAATGGCTAATACCAGCATAGATCCAAATCCTAGGCTCTATCAACCGCCAAGATGGATCAAATCTTTGGAGGTGCAAACCTCTTCTTAAGTATTGCACTCAACTATCAGCTTTGGTGTGATTGAGACCAAAAGACACATCTTTTTACTTAAGGTCGACATATAATATTTTTATTATTAATATTTAATATTATTTATGTCCGACATATAATAATTTTTATTATTTTTTATTTTGTTAGGAAAGAAAATTACAACATCTCCCCCATACATGGTTTTAAAACCATATGCAAGGCCTCCTAAAACCATGGGTTGTTTAGGAGGCCTTGCACATGGTCTTAAAAACATTTGCAAGGACCTCCTAAACCATGTACAATAAAACCATGGGTTGTTTAGGAGGACTTGCACATGGTTTTAAAACCATTTGCAAGGTCCTCCTAAACCATGTACAATAAAACCATGGGTTGTTTAGGAGGCCTTGCACATAGTTTTAAAACCATGTGCATGACCAACATTTTTTTGGGGGATTATTCAAATTTTTATTTTTTATTATTTTGTTAAGTAGGAACATTACAACATCTTCCCCATATTAGGTTTTTTTTGTGGCCGACATTTATTTTGGAGAATAATTGAAATTTTTATATTTTATGGCTGACATTTACAAGAGGAAAGTTACATGAGGAATGTTACATAACGTTACAAGATCTCCCCCATACTGGGCTGTAGAGCGCCTCTCAGCGCAACAAGTCGCCTCCATGTTAAAAACCCATGTTCAAAGTCCAACGAACATAAATCCCTTAGCCATATGAATCCATCAAGGAGAAAGAGAAATGCCAACAATATGAGAGAATAAATATAGAGTCCAATTTCCATTCTTTTCATTGTCTTCACAGTCAATCCAATCCAATTACTAGTGACATCAACTTAATGGATGTGTATGGAGAACAACTTTACCATATTATGCATAGATTTCATTTAGTTAGCATTACATTATGTAATCAAACTAGAGTGTCTTAGACTTGCACCAAGTGAATTTGAGCTATGAATAACATTTATGTGAAACAACCACCTCAACATTGAAGAAATTAGAAATTATCGACTCAAACTCAAAACAAAAAATCTTTGAAACCAAAAAATGTGCATAATGTAGGAATAGTTGACACCAAACCTCGTTTTATTTGTCAAACTAGATCTCATTGTTGCCTTCAAAAATCCCAATCCTCACTTGCCATTAAAAAAAAACTTTGATGTTGTTCACTAGATAATTTAAGAAATATTTTAGTCCTTGCTAGATTTGAGAGGAATTTCAATATTAATAGATGAATAACCATTAAGATGAACACCATGTTATGGTGTTCCTTTTTTCAGAAAGAAAAAATCATGTCCTTGATATTCATTAGAGTCAAAGGGCATCTGCTAAGCCCGCCCAAAATATGGGATACAATCATAGAAGTGGTTCAAATAAGTGACATACTACCTAACATCAAGAAGAGTCACAACTCAACAGTACTGTAAGGAAGAGATGTTATAGTGTTCCTTAATATCACGATGGATAACCATGATTGTTCTAACAAATTATTATTATTATTCACGACAATCACAGCATAAGCACAATCATATCTTAACCTTTTTTTTATGGTTGCCATTACTAAGTTGTATCATTGGTAACATATATATATTTGTATAATTATAATTCTTATTATATACCATTTATATTTGCAATAATGCAAGATATTTTGTTTATACTTTACATAGTTGTGGAATGATAGAAGATTTACTTTTCATAGTTTATTCAAAATTTAATGATTTTTCCTTTAGTAAAAATGATTTTAATGTTTGTTTATTCATTAGCATAGAGCTGAGAATTAGAAATTTGTAAGACTTTAGTTGAGCTTAGAATTATTATGTTGATAGGGACTAAGATCTTACATAAGTTTATTATGAGACCTTACTTGACTTCACAGGTATGAGTTTATTATGAGCTTTGATCTCTTCAAGGATGAAAGGAACTTATCCTTACATGAGATTATGAACATTGCTTAGAATTTTTCATCATCTGTCATTGAAGAGTTAATGGAAGAAGTGACCCTAAATGAACTTCAAGCGATATTGGCCCAATTTAAAAAAGATAAAAGCCTTGGTCTGGATGGGATTCTAGTAGAATTTTTTATTGGGCTCTTTAATGTGGTAGCTCAAGAATTATTGCAGGTTATTGAAGAATCAAGATTGAGTCGAAAGATCCCAACAATGTTCAACTCAACTTTTATAACCTTAATACTTAAAATTGATTCTCCAAAGGTTTTTGAGGATTTTAGGCCTATTTCGTCGTGTAATTGCGTTTATAAGATAATTAGGAAAGTCTTATCCACAAGAATTAAGAAGGTTTTAAGTAATTGCATATCTGGAGAACAGTTTGGTTTCCTTCTAGTCACTAGATCGATGAGGTTGTGGATGTTATTCAATAAGGTATGCATACTATCAAAATCAAGAAACTTAAAGCTGTCGTGATAAAAATTGATTTATCGAAGGCTTGTGATAGGGTTAACTGGATGTATTTAAGGGTTGTTTTGTCCCATATGGGTTTTGTTGTTCCATTCATTTCTTGGGTGATGGGGAGTCTTTCATCCGTATATTTTTATTTTCTCATTAATGGATCTGATTCAGAATTCTTCAGGCCTAGTTGGGGCATTCGACAAGGTTGTCCTTTAGCTCCGCTTCTTTTCCTTATTGTGGCAGGAGGCTTAGGTCTATCCTTACAACTCAGTACCATGGGGAGCTAGTAGTGCTCACTTTTGGTGATCAAATATAGCTTACTCATGTTTTGTTTGTTGATGATATCATCCTGATATAAACGTGAAGTTGTTATACAATTTTTTGAGAATGGGGTATTTTTGGGTATAATTTCCAATTTCTCCACCGAGAAAAACAGTAAACATATTTTCTCAGTCAAGAATTCTAATAGTTTTTGGGCGAGAATTTAACTATGGTTAACATTTTCTTGGTCGAGAGTTTAGTTATGTTTCAAAAATATTTCGACCGAGAATAATTAAGTTTCTCATCTGAGAGTATGGCCGAATTATTCGTATGAAACTCTCAAACATATCTCTTGGTCGAGAGTTTAGATTCCTTTTAAATTCTCACCCGAGAGTGTATTTGTTATATAAACCACAGACCACCCCAGCCAGTCTGTGTTTTTCTTTGTTGAAAGCCTTGGAGGGGCACGCGCCCAACACACTTCTGACTGTAGACCTACCCAACGGTTATTTGAGCCTGAGTGGGATTAACAAGGTTTTCTTAATACCTGCGACCAATGCCACAAACCACCCCCGCTAGTCTATGTTTGTCTTTGTTGAAACCCTTGGAGGGGCATGCGCCCAACACATTGCTGACTATAGACCCGCCCATCGGTTATTTGAGCATGAGTCGAATTACCAGGGTTTTCTTAATTCATGCGACCAGTGCTTGTTAAGGAAACACATAACCCTATGTAAATTTGATATTTGAATGGAATAGAGTCATCGTAGCATCAATCCGACGCTCCTGAAACCCCGTCAGCAGATTTCGTGCCCCGCAAACTCCTAGGCAATGATCGCACATCTCTTTTCCATATAGAACCTGCAGCTCATAAGAGTGGAAGGCTACATCAAGAAGCAGAGAGTTCTAAATTTTTACATCAATTTTGGAATCACCAACAACTTAATTTACAGTAAGTTAGCTACATAGCTAAATTTCTTTGAAAGTTATATATCATGTATATTTTAACAGATCTGCATTCAACATGTTTATTCTTTTTGAATTCAGTTATTTTCTTATTTCTTCATTTCCCTGTTAACACCATTCTTATTTTCTTCATAGGTATCATGAGATGTAAAGAAATTCCTTTTGTCCTTGACTGTTAGATCTCTGTCATATTTGTTCTAGTTTTTTCCCTTTTATTGGTTTGGATAGCATTTCTAATAGTTGGCATAGTGTGTTTGAGGAAGCCAATTCAAGCCAGAGGCCTAGTTTTGGTCTCTTCCTAATAAGGTCACTACGACGCTACCTGGGTCTTGTTCGAAGATATTGTTCCGATGTGTTTTCCTACATAGTGTGGTTTCTCCTAACTTGGATGATATTCAATAGATCTTGATTCAGTTTGTTCTCTCACCTATGTGGTGTGTTCCATCTAACTTGGATGTGGCTCGATGGGTCTTGATTTAGTATGTGAATCCGACTAAACTGGAATAGAGGTAGACCTGTAACTATGCTCAAAACATCCTCAATTAGAGTGATAACCACCCCCTTTACCAGTTTCATGCATTCTTCTTCAATGACCTTCCTCATATTCATAGAAAATTATAGGGTTAGGTCATCACTATATCCATTCAATTTGATGAAGAAATCCATCCAACCCATCTTCTGAAATGCCTTGAGCACATCGACATTTTAGTATAATTTTGAGTTGTATGTGGGTTATCTTTAGTATATTTTTAGTATAGTTTTGAGTGGTATGTGGGTTATCTAGAATATTTATTAGGACTCTTATCCCAAATGAAAATCCAGCAGTAATAGGAGTAGCCTACTTACTAAAATAGTAGGTCTAGTTATTCTAGGCAGGCCGCAGAAGTGGCCATGAATGAAAAAATAAGGGAAAAAATGGAAAAAGGATCAAACTATGTTCTCTTATCTTTGAAAATTTTAAAATCTCATCTTTCCACAAAAGGATTTCCTTTCTTCTACTTATGAGACTAGAGTATAGTCATTTTATATGACTAACACTCTATTTTTATGGGGAATGTAGGCTTACCCTCCAAACCCTATCTCTCTAAGTTATTATGAAAACCTAGAACATCAAATCTTAGAATAGAGTATTAAAAACAAAAATGTACATATTACTTAATTAAGGCCACAACGACATTACAAGCACAAGTTCTCCACGTTTACCACTGAATACATCCATATGTATGAAGGTAAGCTTAGTTTGGATGTTGTCATTGACCTGTGTAATGATTTTGAATGCTTGTCTCTCGATGACTTCAACTTCTTGGTTGCCCCTACAATAACTCTATATAGAGATAGAACCTAAATTTATCTCCAACACAAAATTTGTGGTCAGTCCTATGCTAGTAATCACAAATATTTTACTTCTCTTAACTCCTCACACTGCTCCTTTGTCACATACCCCAATTTTGTAAAATTATGTAATTTGTTTTATTATTTTCTGAAACATTATGTTAAACTTAATGCTAAGTAGGGATTGATGACTCAGCAGAGTCAATAGTTATGGAGTGTAATTGAGAATATTTTATTAATAATAAATAAATTATGGAGACAACAGCATGGGAGAGCTGTTAAAAGAGGTTACTGGTCAAACTGGGTGTTGGAACTAGGTGGAGAGGCAAAGGACAAGTGGCAGCATCCTCAAACACTTCCTAAGTTGCAGGTGGCAACTTCCCTATATCTGGGGTCATGATTCCCCAAGAAAGTGGAATGTGGGCAGGTGGCTCATTAAATGACAGTTATCCCAATTAAGACCTAGGCAATCTTTAAAAGTACTCAATGAAGAGAGCTGAGGCTGCTCAGTTTTTACTCCAGGAAGAATTCATTCAGCTGAATGTGATTCAGGAGTTTCATTTGAGGAAAAGGGAAGATAGTAAGGAAGTGATTTTGAGTGAATGTTTGCAGGAACTTGATGCTGATTACAGCTAGTTGAGCTGTGGGAACTGTCTCAAATTCTGAGTTAATACAGAGTTGAAAGACTGTATCTGTTTTGCTGCACCTAGTTCCAATCCAGGAAGACCAGAGCAAGCTCGGGGGTCCTGAGAAGTCGTTGTTTGAGCGCTCTCCAGGAGTTTGGTAGGGAGGAACGGCCTCCCATGGCTGTTGTTGTCCACAGCATTTAACAGGTTTTTCATTTATATCTTTATGTCTTTCTGTATATAAGTAGATAAGTGTTATGATTGTTTAAATATCTGAAAAGAATTGTTTAGAACTTGAAATGTTAGTGAAAAACTTGTTAGTATTACCATGTTTTTCCACACCTGATATCATCGGGTAGTACTCTAGCACGGTATATCAAAGCTTAGAAGAAGTATTCCTCCAAACTGAGTTCCCTAATTTATTTACATTCATCACAATTGTTTTACTGTGTATTTTCTTTTATTTAGCTATCCTTCTACGATTTTATTTAAATCTAAAACTGTAACTCTGTTAGTTTGGACATTTTTTATCTGTATATGAAAAAGAATGATTTAGCATGTTTGTAATATGAGTTATACTCATTCTCTTCTGTTTAAAGTAAATACATTACAGATTAAGGATTTAGGTATTACCAGTATGGTGTAGTAATCTGTAATGTAGAAAAAGAACCAGAATTTCTGTATACCAGTAATGTTATCAGATCAAACAATAACATACTTCATAAACTGTTATCAAAAAAAAAAAAAAAAGATATTATTTTATGTCCAAATGTTTATACTGATATTACAAAGAGTTTACTTAAGTATTATAAGAACTAAAAGAAACTTTAAAATTTAAAGAACAGTCATAATATAACACATTAAACAATACTCTTATTTACATCTTAAAAATAATATTGTTTTCTAAGTAATTGTGTTTCTAGAAATCACAATAAAATATGATGTTATATAATCATATATATAATTGTTTACAAGTAGATATCTATTATATTAACATACAGAATAGGAACAATGTATATATTTTGTTCTAGTTTTAGTTTTAGAATAGGATATAGATAAATAA
>LPNX010472484.1:189045-236518 GCA_001517045.1 Pseudotsuga menziesii
TTGTAGGAATGTATGTAGATGGATTATCAACATATTATTTGGGTAAAGACTTGCATATGTCGATAAACTATTTACAGAGTCAGGTCTTTAGATTTGATCCATTAAAGGAGAGGTAGTCTAGGGATTATAGAACCTTTTCAACCCAAAAGTAAGACAAAAATATCAGACTAGTACCAGATCAGTTCCAGATCAATACCAGATTAGCATAATTGGTGCCAGACNACAAGGAGGGTTCCAACAATAATGGAAATTTTACTAAAAGTTTTGAAAGGAAGGAACCTGTAAAATGTTGGGAGTGTAATGGCCCCCATTATGCATCAGTTTGCCCAAACCGTAAGAAGCCAAACAGTAATGTTCACACAATACAAGATGAAATGACAGTTGGAGATTTTGCGAGGACAATGCCCCGGATCAATGCTGCACTGGAAAATCGACAAGCTGAGTACCAANNGATAGCAATTTTCTACAGTTTGCTTAGTTTCATTTGTTATCCAAAATGGTGGGTAGTCGTTATGAACCAGGTTCAATTTAGGATATAGAGGCAACACCATAGTACAATGATTACGTTAGGGGGAATGTTAGGCCTCATATTTGATTAAATTTTGAACCTTCGTTATCCTTTTGACATTCCTATGATTATCATGTATGAAGAACTTTGATCCAAACCATGTCCTAATCGAGATTTTAAAGCCTAAAACTTGTCTTTAAGTATTCTCTTGTTTTTAAATGGTTTTGAAGATATTTTAATGCAAAAATCTCATTTATAATTAAAAATATGGATACATGTACCAACGTTGGTTTTCCAATACCAATGCAACAAGAAATGGGATGATCCTAGGTTNTAGAAAAATTGTAGTTAGGCAGATTTCTGCCTTGCAGCTCAAAAGAGCAGTCAGGAAGGGATGCAAGGCCTATGCTGTAATTATTACAGATGAGGCAAATAATGTTGANATTCATGGAAATCTTCAAAGATATGGGTGCTAAAAAGAGTGGCCAACGCATGCCCTGTTCTGAGCAAAGAATAGTTACATTAATTTATTGCCTTATCTCATGACACTTCGTGTCATGAGATTAAGGCGGTCAAAGATATCTTTATCTTCTCCAATAAAAGCGTAGATTGTTGAAACTATTTCAAGAAACAATTTTCTATTTCTAGCATGCTTTGAAATCAACGTAGATTATGTAATAAATTATATATTTATCTCAAAACTTGTTGGTTATAGACACAAGCTTGGATTCTTAGTGTATAAAAAGGCACAAGTTCTAATAAGAAGGGGGTGGGGGAATAGATGATAGATAGTGTAGAGAATAGAACATGATCCATATAGAAGAATGTAATAGATTGTTTGCTGACAAAATAAAATAGAAACACATTGCTTCTTTTGGTTTTTATATATATGGTTGGTCACAATGATAATTTATTGGCATGAGTTGATTAGTTAATATTAAATCTATCAATGCAACTTGGATGGGAAGGCCCCCCTTCCCAGGATTACAGTGCATCGTAATATATGGTAGAAGAGTACTATAGATTTACTTCAAAAGTTTTAATTGATTTCTAGTAATTTGATTCCAGTTATCCTTAGGATTCTTAAGTTTTCATTTGATTACAACAATCAAAGAGTGGTGAATGCACGGTTGGAAGCTTGAGTGGTTTTAATTTCCTGAATCTAGTTTTCATTTCATAGCAGAGTGAGTTATGTGTTGTTTTCAATTCATTTGGATGAAGTGATTAAGCTTTGAGATTAAGAAGACTTTTTATTGGTCTGTCACCATTTCCATTTGAATAGCTACTTGACATTCAAGATTGGCTTTGAGAAAGAATTGGTTTAATAACAAGGTAGCAGGTTAAGTTATCTTGAGGAATATAGAACAATGGGTTCTAGATTGAGTTGAAAACTTGGTATTTTCTATTCCACATGCTTATGATAGCCCAAATATAGATATGATAAAATAATGGCTAAGAAGGGAAACTGGTGGATTAATTTCTACAAGTTTGAATTAGTGGATGGAATATAAGATTAAAGTAATGGTAGTCAAAGCTTGTTTTAGTTACATTATCTCACGTGGAGTGTTGAGAAATTCATTATAATTAGAACAACATAAGCATTTCCTTAACTAGACAATGTGAAGATTTGAAATGTTTGTCAGCAAGGTAGTATTTCTCCATTCCTGTACATATTGTGTTAGTGCCTCTAAGCTTACCTTCCTGGGTTGACAATTAAATGTTGAAATATATGGTATATTTATTTGAGCCAACACACCCTAAGGGATAATCAGACACACACAACTAGTTTATTGTTATAACAATTGGTGGCATTCCCTAAAGGGGTCATTTCTTGCATGTTATCTGATTTTCATTCCCACATTAACCTTGTTGTAGCAACACTGTTGATACATAGAGTTACTGTTGATCTCAATCATTGTCTTATGATTTCATAGAGTTATCCTAATCCTTTTTATTCTGAATAAGGACACATGGATTGTCTAGTGACATCTAGACATGTTTGTAGTGGTACCGAAATTCATAGACGCCATTCAGATGGGTGTATTGGACACATCACGGGTCCACTATCAGGTGCATTTGACTGTTAACTTCAAAATGTTTAAATCTAGGTTACATATTTCAAATGTTTAATGTCAATATAGATATGAAGTTATTTATGTTAAATTTGGCATTTTTGAAATTTGTGGATAATATTCTTTTGCACACTTTTCTAAGATCTTGTTGTGCATAGTTAGTGGTTTTGACCATGGCAGACACACTTCTGACGGGTCTATTGGATACATGACACTCATATGTACATTCTAATGATATTTATCATTTTTTAGTACAAGTTAAATACAATTAACTTTTTTTTAAATGTTACATGCATATGACTTGATTATTTGTGTGCACATGCATTCAATGTTGTACTTTGCTGATACGCTTACCAAAACCATGCCAGCGCAAGATATACATGGTAAAGGTGAAATCTAAGTTCATAAATATTGTTTGAAATGTGTGTTTAATTTGTGAAAAAATATGATATTTCTCTTACTTATAAGTGTTTGTCAATTTATTGTTTTTTACAGGGGCTAGTGGACGGGCACGAAGGCCATGCATAGGTTATTTTTAATGTTATTTATCTTTTTATAGTACAAGTTAAATGCCTTGGATTTATTTAAAACGTTACATGCATATGACTTGATTATTTGTGTGCACATGCATTCATTGCCTTACTCTATTGATACGCCTACCGCAAGTAGCCGAGTGCAAGATATACATGTTAAAGGTGAAATCTAAGTACATAAATCTTGTTTGACATGTGTGTTTAATTTGTGAGAAATTGTGATATTTCTCTTACTCATAAGTGTTTGTCAATTTATTGTTTTTTTTACAGGGGCTAGTGGATGGGCACGAAAGTCACACAAAGGTAATTTGCAATGTTATTTATATTTTTATAGTACAAGTTAAATGTCTTTGATTTATTTAAAACGTTACATGCATATGACCTGATTATTTTTGTGCACATGCATTCAGTGCCTTACTCTATTGATACGCCTACCACAAGCAGGCCACCATAAGATATACATGGTAAAGGTGAAATCTAAGTTCATAAATCTTGTTTGACATGTGTGTTTAATTTGTGAGAAATTATGGTATTTAGGCTTACTTATAAGTGTTTGTCAATTTATTGTTTTTGACAGGGGCTAGTGGACGGGCACAAAGGACACGCACAGGTAATTTTTAATGCTATTTATATTTTTACAGTACAAGTTAAATGTCTTTGATTTCTTTAAAATGTTACATGCATATGACTTGATTATTTTTGTACACATGCATTAAGTGCCTTATGTTGCAGATACTACTAGCTCAGAGAGCCCACCACCAGAAGAAGAATGTTTATGTAAATTCCGACCATAATTATTATTGGACACGGGTGTTTTATTTATGAAAAAATATGCTATTTTGCTTAAACTTACATGTGATTTCCAATTTATTGTTTTTTACAGGGGCTTATACACATTCTGAGGACATTGATGGGATAGAAGAGTTAGTTTTTAGTACGCATAGTGTCCATGTTGAGGCAGAGGCTCCAACAAGTACTTTTAATGAACACATCTTATTTAAATATGTATACTTTGATTGAAAAGTTATATACATTCCAATACTTGCACGCGTTTTACTTCTTATAGGGTTTGTTGTTCGTGCTCCTAATCCATCTCGTAATACAAGGAGAGGTCGTCGAGGGCATGGGTATGCCCACAATGAACATATGACCCTCTCCACACTCATCCTAAAGATGTTCCCGATGATTATCCTTGGGAAGACAAGATCTCAATGCTTATTGTGGAAGAGATGAGGGAACATTCCGTGAGATTGCAGGGTGAACTCGAGAGTTCTACTATCTCTATCGGTTGTCAACAGAGTCTCCAGATTGTTTTGCACAATCTGAACTATTTAATTGAGAGTTATGTTTGGGTTAGACCATCAACCCATATTCTTTATGACATGATGCGTAGGAGGTGAATGGCGGTGATGGGTCGCCACAAGTTCAAAGAAATAAAAAACATTGTCACAAAAGAAATGGTCTTTTCATTATTTGACTTGCGGCCTGAAGACAATAGATGTCTAACGATTGCAAGATTCAATTATCCAAATATTGCACAACATATTTATTTGAGTTTCCTCTATGCATATGGGAATTTCCCAAATAACGATGAGATCCCTCAATATTTTGTCAAGATGCTAATTGCAAAGTTTCGATTGCACATGGACCCTGACTATACAAATACAGGATCACCTTTCTACGGTGCTGGAAAATGTTCTACATATGAACGTCTTGATGTACTGCGTGATGTTGAATATAGTGGACCGGAGCCTCGCTTAGTAGTTCCACAACCTAGAGTCATTTCTTTTCCAGAGGAGTTTCAAATGACATCCGAAGTGGCAAGTAGGGTGAGGGCACATATAAAAGAGCATGTTATGGATGCATTGATAGGGGTAGAAATTGGCTTAAATAATATGGCATCTTCAACCAATATGTATGAAAACTCATTTGATGACTATTCAGATGATGCCTTGATATTTATGAGTCGATCAGAGCTCGAGAAGTATGTAGCATATTGTAGAGACATGTATAAGTGTGTCAAGGCTCAATAAAATCGACACACATATTTGGTATGTAACTATGGTTTAATAATTGAACTCACACAAGACACATTTACAATATTAGCTAGAATGTACACATGTTACAAATTAAATCTTTTTTGTATATATATATATATATATATATATATATATATGTTTTTATTATCCAAATCTCATGTCTATAAATTTATTGAAATTTATGTAGTATGCCCAAATGCTAAATGATGATAACTATGTTGATGGTTCTTTTATTGGCAAGGAAGAAACATAGGTATCAATATTTCTTTTTGATAACATTTTATTAGTTTTGGTATATTATTTCCCCAAACGTGTATATATATATAAGCTTCATTTTTACTTTTCATTCCACATAAAACCAAGAGTGAATGGAAGTCGTGTATGAAGGTAATGGTGAGCAACAGGGAACGACAATAGAAATTGAGAACATATTTGAGGGCATGATCTATACGACATACTGTGTTCGTAAATAAAGTTATAAACGGTAAATTTTCCGTTAATATTATGATATAGTGGTACTGAAAAATGAAATGTTTCTTTCTGCATCCAAAGACTAAAGTTTATGTATATAGGTATGATGCTTTATAGGTTTTGCAATGGTTTATCTTGATCCATGACTGGTGAGAACCTACACTGTTTTGTCTTAGAGGAAATTGAAACATATGAGACCAATGTTGTCAATGGTATCTTGGGAGAATTATGATTTTGTTTTGGATGGAGGAAGTGCTTTGCATTGATTGATGGTTTAGGCTTAAAGGTCCAAGGAGAGGCAATCTATGATGCCTTTTGAGAGATAGTTTTAAAAATATTACTGTTGTTATATTGTCTTTTTATACTATTTATCTGTACTAAAAAATTCTCTTTCTCTTTATAATGATTGTATGTCAAATCAGTTTTGATTTTTTGACCCTCTTTGTCTTTTATTGTTATTTGTTCATCAAATCCATTGAAAAGTGACAAAAAGTGACACTCACAACCTGGGTGATGGTTAAGATATCACGTTACTATAGAAGATTTTGTCTCTGTAGTTTCCTCAAGAAGGTGTTGATGGGGATTATAAGTTGTCTTGTACTACTATTCAGGTGTTACATACCAAGGGGCTATACTTTTTAAACCATGCTAGGAGGTTGGACCATGGACTTGTTAGCATTTGTTACTAGTAGTATGCATATGATTTGGGGCTAGTGTTAATAAATGTGTAGTTTAATTTGATGTGTATATAAAAGACCTTAGGATCAACTCCTCAGATGAAGAAATAATGCGGTTCTGAAATGTAGATACAGGTCAAGTGGATGCAAATCAGGCTTATGATGCAATAAATTTTAATCGTTTAGAACCTAGCTAGAAATGGTGGTACCATAGCTTTGGAAATAGATTGCCCCTTTAAAATTAATCTCTTTTTGTTGGCTAGCATTGGAGAGTAGAATCTTGACTGGAGATAATTTTATTAAAAGAGGAGGTTATGGACCTATTTGTTGTCCTCTATGTTAAAAAGAGTATGAGGTTGTAAATCACTTGTTAGTACATTGCACTTATACTCAACATTTATAGACATAATTCATGGGGAGACTCAATATTTTTAGCAGCTAAGATCAATTGTTAATGTTAGTGCAGCTGTGAGACCCATTCTCAGGGAGGATGGTACCCTAGTAAGTTAACTAGGGAAGAGTAAGACCCTAGAAGGTACCCTAGGGCCCCCAGTAGTCTCCTTGGGTTTTTGTTCTGGGACCAAGCAGGTTGATGCCATGTAAAACCCCCTAGAATGTGTCTAGGGTGCCTATGTGCCTCTAGGGTATTCTGGTTTGGGACCATGGACACGATGTCCAAGTATATCATGCACGTAGAGGTAGAGACATATTCTGGTTTGGGACCATGGACATAATGTCCAAGTAGGTCCTGTCGGGTAGTTGATCAACTTTCAGTCTGGGACTGAAGCTCAACTTAGTGCTGAGAGACATTTTCTAGGAGAATGGAGGAACCTGGTCAGTTACCAAGAATTTCATTCAGTCTGGGACTGAATATCAGCTCAGTGCTGAGAGCCATTCTTTGGGAGAATGGAGGCACCTGGTCAGTTATCAGGAATTTGATACAGTATGGGAATAAAACTCAACTTAGCACTGAGAGTCATTCTCTGGGAGAATGGAGGCACCTAGTCAGTTACCAGGAGTTTGTTTTAGTTGGGATTGAAACTCAGCCTAGGGATGAGAGCCATTCTTTGAGAATGGAAGATGATGATGTGCGGTGTCCTCTATCCTAATCGTTACTGCTATGTTGCTTCTCAAGGGAATATCTACCCCTTAATAATGTCACCAATTCCTAACCCTTAGAAGTAGGATTGAGGACCAAAGGATCATACCATTCGGTTTGGATCTTCCCCTTATACAGTGATGAAAAAATATATATAAAACAATGTACCTTGAGAGAGAGAAAAGAATTATTAGTCTTGTTGGTCCTATAAAGGAGTTGTTTTGTCCACCTTTTATGGTTCAACATATCTTTTGGGTATGTGTTGTTTTACTATGAACCCCTTGGTTTAATCATGGTCCTTTTATCTTACTTGTTCCTATAACTCTTATTGTGTGTCCACCTTTGAACCTTACCTTATGGGTTTTGTCCTAAGTCATATTTTCTACTTTATGGTTTTATTAATAAAACACTTTATGTTTTTATTAATGGTTTTATTAATAAAACCTTTGGGCCTTTTTATTCTTACGATTTTATCTTGGACCATGTTATTTTATGTTTTGACCTATGATACCCTATCTTAACATTATAAAGTATATCCATGTGATCCATCCTCACATGCTTATGAGCAACATGATCATATAACGTGATTGTGGTCTTTCTCTAGCATGACTGGGTTATCTTACCCTTGTCACTGCTCCACGCGACTTGCACCATCATGACCGAGCTTTCTCCCTCTGTGTGACCATGCCTGGTGCTCCACGCGATTTTCCTGCAGCTCCTCACTTGACCTCTTCCACGCGACAAGATCAAATTTAAAATATCTAAGTATAAGGCTGATTCAAATATTGGTTATAATTCTTTATTGTTGATATCTACTGTACGTTTTTTTTATCATGTTGTTATTGTACATGGAATTTGATGATTCACGAGGACCAACTTTAACGCAGTGACTAATGGAGCGTTAATTTGAAAGAGATGAAAAATATGTTTGTTTTTTTATTACAGTTCAAATTTGATTAAGTAGTACTATTATGAAGTTGAGTTTATATGTTCATGCATTAAACTTTACTACTTAGTTTAAAAACTCCTGTAACCTTTGTCAGCATGACTGTTCTGGGTATGATTGTGCTTGTTGACTAAGAAGTCTGGGCCAATATGCTTCTTCCTTAACCCTCTTAGGCTCTCTCTCAAGGTACGTAAATTGTTTGGCTAGTTGACTTGTCTCTTCGGTGACAAAATCAAGTCTTAAATATCTTATTATAAGGGTGATTGAAATATTGGTCATGATTCTTTACTCCTGATATCTACTGTACAGTATTTTATCATGTTGTTACTGTACATGACATTTGATGATTCTTGAGGACCAACTTTAACGCAGTGACTAATGGAGCGTTAAGTTGAAAGAGATGAAAATTATGTTTGTTTTTTATTACAGTTCAAAATTTATTAAGCAATACTATTTTGAAGTTGAGTTTATATGTTCATGCATTAAAGTTTACTACTTAGGTTAAAAACTCCTCTAACCTTTGTCAGCATGATTGTTGTAGGTATGACTATGCTTGTGGACTAAGAAGTCTGGGTCAGTATCCTTCTGCCTTAACCCTCTTAGGCTCTCTCTCAAGGTACGTAAATTGTTTTCCTAGTTGACTTGTCCGTTCGATGACAAGATCAAATATGAAATATTTGAGTATAAGGTTGATTCAAATATTGGTTATGATTCTTTACTCTTGATATCTACTGTACATTATTTTATCATGTTGTTAATGTACATGGAATTTGATGATTCTCGAGGACCAACTTTAATGCAGTGACTAATGGAGCGTTAAGTTGAAAGAGATGAAAATTATGTTTGTTTTTTTATTACAATTCAAATTTTATTTAGCAATACTATTCTGAAGCTAAGTTTATTTGTTCATGCATTAAAGTTTAATACTTAGGTTAAAATCTCCTTTAACTGTTGTGAGCAGGATTGTTCTGGGTATGACTGTGCTTGTTGACTAAGAAGTCTGGGTCAATATGTTTCTTCCTTAATCCTCTTAGGCTCTCTCTCAAGGTACGTAAATTGTTTTCCTAGTTGACTTGTCCCTTTGGTGACAAGATCAAATTTGAAATATCTGAGTATAAGGCTGATTCAAATATTGGTTATGGTTCTTTACTACTGATATCTACTATAAGTTATTTTATCATGTTGTTATTGTACATGGCATTTGATGATTCTTGAGGACCAACTTTAATGCGGTGATTAATAGAGCGTTATGTTGAAAGAGATGAAAATTATGTTTGTTTTTTATTACAGTTCAAATTTTATTAAGCAATACTATTTTGAATATGAGTTTATATGTTCATGCATTAAAGTTTACTACTTAGGTTAAAAAATCCTCTAACCCTAAAAATTCAATACAAGGCACATTTGATTATTGCCTCCATTATTGGTTCAATTCTGAATCAAAATGTTAAATTCTCCCTCTATTCTTTATCCAGGATGTATTGAGACACTCTAATGTGCTTCTATTTGAAAATGTTCCTTTCAACGTAGGGAGAGTTATTTTTGTTATTTATGGGATGTTTATTAATTATCATAGGAAAGCCGAGGTTAAAGCACCAAGGAACATTTCAGTGTCCATTTCTCATGATACTATTGCTATTGGGTATTTTGATGGGGTCTCCCAACATGGGCATTGTGGGGATGGAGTGCCCATATGTGATGCAAGTGCATTTGCTATCAAACCAAAACTCTAAATCTTGGTCAGGTTCTAATACCATGACACTATGCCAATGTGGGATTGAATGTAAAATCCTTTGTAAAATATACGATTTTCTCATAGTTAGTAAGTTTCTAGTGTTAGAAGGTTTTTGATTTGAGGAAAAGTTCCCATGTTAATGTAATATGAGTCATGCAACAAATATCTGAATCATTGGGATGTCTCAAGAGGGTATTTGAGAATAGGCTACATGTATATAGCCATTAGTTTGGTTAGTCATATACAGGACCGTTCACTTAAGTCATTCGCTGCACAAAGGAAGCCATTCACAATCTTAAACCTTTAAGTATTATGCTTGAAATTCTAAATTTAGAAAGTTGTTACACCAATTTAGGAACTGATAGGATGAATTATAGGAATCTATTTTGTAAGCATGGTAATCTACGGGGATTCGGATAAGGAGGAAGATGGCCAACTAGAGAAGATTAGGCCATATGAAGAGTAGATCAAGGTTTCATATGATGTATGTACAATTTTATGCACTGAGAGCCATTCTCTAGGAGAATGGAGGAACCTGGTCAGTTTGTTTCAGTCTGGGACAAAAACTCAACCTAGGGATGAGATCCATTCTTTGAGAATGGAATATGATGACGTGTGATGTCCTCTCTCCTAATCGTTACTACGAGGTTGATTCTCAAGGTACTGGTCACCCCTTGATGATGTCACTAGAACCTAACCCTTAGGAGCAGTATTGAGTACCAAAGGATCATATCACCTGGTTTGGATATTCCCCTTATATAGTGATGACACAAAAATATAAAACAATGTACCTTGAGAGAGAGAAAACAATTACTGATCTTGTTGGTCCTCTAAAGGAGATTTTTTGTCCACCTTTTCTTGTGGGTATGTGTTGTTTTATTGTGAACCCCTTGGTTGAATCGTGGTCCCTTATCTTACTTGGTCCTAGCACTATTATTGTGTGTGCACCTTTGACCCTTTCCTTATGGGTTTTATCCTAAGTCATATTTTCTACTTTATGGTTTTATTAATAAAACCTTTGGACCCTTTTTTTATCTTATGGTTTTATCTTGGACCATGTTATTTTATGTTATTTAATTTAACGTTATTTTATGTTTTGATTGTGGGGTCTTCCACGACGTGACAGTGAGATGTGTGGACTGTGGTTTGTTCAACCTGTGATCTTCTTTCTTGGTGGACTGTGGGTTCTTTCACAGCATGACTATGAGCCTGCTTCTTGGTGGACCGTGGGTTCTTCCACAGCGTGACTGTGAGCCTATTTCTTGGTGGATCGTGGGTTCTTCCACAACATTACCATGAGCCTGTTTCTTGGTGGATAGTGGGTTCTTATACAACATGACGTGAGCTTGTTTCATGGTAGACAGTGGGTTCTTCCACAACGTGACCATGAGGTTGTTTCTTGGTGGACTGTGGATTCTTCCCTAGCATGACCATGAGCCTATTTTATTGTGTGGACTATGGGGTCTTCCCTAGCATGACCATGAGTTTCACTTTATGTGTGGACTGTGTTTTTTTCTAGCATGACTGTGCAAAGTATGAATGTGTGTCTCTACACTATGTGTCTGCATCCTTACTCATCATCCTTTGTCAGCATGACTGTTCTGGGTATGACTGTGCTTGTTGACTAAGAATTATGGGTCAGTATTCTTTTGCCTTAACCCTCTTAGGCTCTCTCTCAAGGTACGTAAATTATTTTCCTAGTTGACTTATCCCTTCAGTGACAAGATCAAATCTAAAATATCTTAGTATAAGGTTGATTCAAATATTGGTTATGATTATTCACTACTGATATCTAATGTACATTATTTTATCATGTTGTTACTATACATGGAATTTGATGATTCTCGAGGACCAACTTTAACACAATGACTAATGGAGCGTTAAGTTGAAAGAGATGAAAATTATGTTTTTATTATTATTATTATAGTTCAAATTTTATTGAGCAATACTATTCTGAATCCGAGTTTATATGTTCATGCATTAAATTTTATTACTTGGGTTAAAAGCTCCGCTAACCCTAAAAATTCAACACAAGGCACATTTGATGATTGTCTCCATTACTGGTTCAATTCCTAATCAAAACATTCATTTCTCCCTCTATTCTTTATCTTGGTTATATTGAGACACTATAATATGCTTCTATTTGAAAATGTTCCTTTCAACATAGGGAGAGTTTTGTTATTTATGGGACTTTTATTGATTATCATAGGAAAGTCGAGGTTAAAGCACCAAGGAACATTCCAGTGCCCATTTCTCATGATACTGTTATGATTGGGTATTTTTATGGGGCCTCCAAACATGGGCATTGTGGGGATGGAGTGCCCATATGTGATGCAAGAGCATTTTCTCTCAAACTAAAACTCTAAAGCTTGGTCATGTACTAAGACCATGACACTATGACGATGTGGGATTGAATGTAAAATCCTTTGTAAAAGATGTGATTTTCTCATAGTTAGTAAGTTTATAGTGTTAGAAGGTTTTTTTATTTGAAAACAAGTGTCCATGTTAATGTAATATGATTCATGAAACAAATCCCCGAATCATTGGGATGACTCGGGAGGGTATTTGAGAATAGGATGCATGTATATAGCCATCAGTTTGATGAGTCATAGATATGATAGACTTGAAATTCTAAATTTAGAAAGTTGTTACACCAATTTAGCAACTTATAGGCATAATTATAGGAATCAATTATATGAGATTTAGGCTCAATTTTGTAAGCATGGTAAGCTACGAGCATTCGGATAGGGACATTATAAAGCTAGAGCATTCCCCTTGGTTTTTAGAGACATTACAGAGCTATTCAAGGCTCTTGGAATACCTCATGAATTCTTTTTGTTGTTAATTGTTCCTTCTACATCACAATTGTTAGTGCAACTAGTTATTAGAGTATCTTTCAATGTTCCAAGTGACCCAAGGGTTTTTGTCTGCACACTACAAGCTTAGGTTCTCTATGTTGTTCTACCTATCTGGAACAATCCAATGTTTTGTCCTTGCAGTCCATCTTTGATTACCACTATGTTTTCCATTATTACCCATGTATACTCTACCATGGTGATGCCAAATGAAGCATAAATGGTATTCATGGAAGCACGGGTCAACATTTAAGGGTTCATCCACCTAATGAGTTTTCCATTTCTATGATGGTTGACATGCGATTTCCAAGGTCTAGGGAAGAGGACACATTGAGGTGTGTTGAAACAAATAGTGTTGAATTGGCTATGGAGTGGATCTTCAGTCATCACGAGGAGCCACCACAAGAAGATTATAAAATTGCCCAAGCTCTTTCCCTATCACTGGGTAATTCAGAGGCTCCCAAGGATAATGCCAATGAAAAAGGAACATAGGCTTCTTATGGAGAGAAGCCTCTAGAAAATCCTCGCATTGAGGATATCCTAACCATGTGTATAAATATGTTGCAAAGTACATATGACATTGATTTTTCCATGACTGATTTGATTGTGAAATTGTGCAGCCAAAATAAAGGCCAGTACCGTTTGAGAGTTGTTTCCTTTCCCATTCAAGAGATAAAGCTTTGTAAGGTGGAGGGATATGAAAAAGACACTAGTCCATTATCAACTATTTCTCATATTTTGGCATTAGTTTTGAGTGAAGAGAGTAGTACAAGAGAAATAGGAGTCATAGAATGGACTTGTTTGTGTCACATTGGACTTATTAACAAATTTTATGCCAAATAACCCGACAGGGGAAAAAGTTGCAGTTCTTAAGTGGGTGACTACTTTACTAGTTATACTTTACCATATGTTGCAATGCAAGCTCCAACTTACTCCAAATGTTCGGAACATTGTAGCTATGGGAGGAAATTCACTTGATTCCAGGTATAAAGATACAACTTTAGCTAGTGCAGGTGCTATGGATAACAATAAAAAGGCTTCCTTCGATGACAACATCAAATGAAATAGTCCATTCATGAAGATTTTAGGAAATCCTTTAAGATACATGACAACAAATGAACAACATAGAGAAATTATATTTATTGCAACTACACCTTCCAACAGTTCCAATATAGGTAGTTCTTCAATTGTGTGCTAGACTAACAAAGTCACATTCCATGGCAATATAGTTTCTGGAGAGAGGTAGATTGTCTTTCCTTTTGAGCCTTCCTATAAGTTGTTTTTTCCCAAGATTTGATAGTGTGGCTTTTATTCAAATGGATTTTCTTACTCTTTTTGTGAGATAATAGTTATTTCCTACTGGTTCTTAAATTTTTAACTTTCCACAACATGGTAAGGACCGCTGAAGAAAGTAGAAACCTAATCATTCCAAAAGTAGAACTAAGGATGAAGTCAGTCAGCAAGATGGCATGATGTAGAAACTATAAACACCATATCTATGATGTAGTTGTTAAAAGTTATTAATAATGAAAAGTATGCATGGGATTCTTAAACTATTTAGTTCTGATGTTGTTTTGCTTAGATCTCAATTCCGAATTAATGTTATTTTTGTGTACTTTATCTTGTCAATGGTCAATATGAAATATTTATCTACATATTTGTTTATGAAAATTTTGTCTTTGTTTCACCATGTTCTTGGTCCATGAGACCATCAAGAGAAGGACCAAGTGGCTCAAGTCAAAACACCAAGAAGACCTTTGTACCACAAAAGATTAAAAGTCAAAGGGTCTAAGGTGAAAAATAATTAAACCCTAATGTCAACTCCTAATTATGTGGGACCAACTCAAATGTTTGATGGACTATAAATAAAGGACAATTGAAAATCATCTTGACACACACTGGACTGCTCCTACACTCGTTGACTGAAGTCTCCAACCAAATCGCAGCTGAGGTTGACTGAGATTATTTTAGTGGATGGTGTTTTTCTTTCTTTCTTCAACATTGGTAGCTTTTATACTTGCTTAGGGTTCCTCTTGTCATCCTACAGTCACGGTGGTGGAGGATTATATTTGTGATAAAGAGTAGTAGCCGCATAGTTCCTACAACTCATACCAAAGGCACACAACGATCATGATAGGGAAGCAGGAGCAACAGTTAGCAGGTTCATGATGTCTAAGGAAGCAATAGCCATAGTTAACAACCTCACAAAAACACTAAAACTCTTTCCTTTATCTTCACTGGTACATTCCATGTGACCCTAACCCAACTAGGGTCTATTACAACACCCTCGAGCCCTGCTAGGGATTATCTACTGTGCACCCTAGCTCTTGTTGGAGATTCTACATCTCACAAATGACCTGCTAAGGTCACCCTCTATGCACCTAATCTCCGTTAGGGTTGTCTCTTATACCCCCGAGCTCTACTAGGGCTCCAGCAGGTGCACACAACAATCGTGGTGGCTGCTAGGATTGCTCACAACCCACGGTAGTAGTAGCAACAGACCACGGGGTGGCTGTTAGGGCTCCTCACATCCCACAGTTAGCAGTAGCAACATACAATAGGTCTCGATGGTGGTCTAGGGTTGTAGCAGCACTCTCGGTGGTGGCCTAATTGATAAGAAGAACCCTGCCGGTGGTCACGGGGTAGAAACAACAGTCTTCTACAACACTCTTTAATGGTTATGATTGGCAGCATCAGTTGTTAGCAGATCACAGGCATCAACATCGACATGCTCAGTTACAGATGGTTAGGGATGCTACAGGATTCCATGAAGGGAAACAGACTACCACTGACCAATGCTAAGGTACAATACACATGCCATGTGGCATGCACAACAACAACATGTACATTACGGTACACGTGGAAGTAGAGGCAACAACAATAATCATACTAGGGCTTATTTGGTTTTGAAATTTTTTTGTACATTCATCTCGAAATTATGAGAACAAAATTTCTCCCTTCATGTACAAACTAAGTGAATGGAAACAAAACCAACCCAAATTTTGCAATGATGAAAGAGATGAAAATTATGTTTTGTGATGTGAGGTAGTGTATCTCATGGTTGAGCTAAATATCCATCAAGGAGAAATTTTCTAGGCTTAGTGCATCCTGCCATACATCCCTTCATGGAGTAGTGTTGGCATACTCATTGTGCACCAAATATTAAGAGTAGTGTTGACATACTCACTGTGCACCAAATCTTTATCTCCAACCACCATAGCAAGTGTGCACGTGAAAGGGTTCTAGCTCAATGGAAGAGCACATGCTTTACAAGTAGGAGGTTGGAGGTTTGATTCCTTTGTGCCCTAATGATATTGCAATATTGACCACCTCCCAAGCTAAAACCACCCCCAAAAGTGACTTTTGGAGGCGGAAGAAAGCCCCCACATTTCAAAATACTAATATTTTCTATCTAGTATACAACTATTGCACCCAAGCACATTATATAAATTAAAAGCAAACAAAAAGTTATTGCATGCATAAAATGTATGTATTGCTGGAAAGACATGTGAAATCCATAAAATTGAAATATTGATTGCATCATTGAAGAACAATGTAAATTCAAACTATGAACAAAAACATATCCAGAACAATTTCTATTCATTAATATAAAAAGTGTAAGAAAAGAGAGAAAATTGGAAAGAAAGAAAGCATGTATGCATTGTAGTCAATCAAACTTCAGGAATGGCACAAAAACAAAAGTTTGCATTCAATCATATACCAACAATGGAGAATGGTACATGTTCATTGTCTTTAAATAAAGTCCAATATAAAGTCCATAAACTATAAAGTCCAATTTATATAACAATTCTATGTTCGAACACTAGAACCAAAGAAAACAATCTTATTTAGATACCAATGTGTTCTTGATTCATATAAAATGTGCTAGTGGCCCATTTTTTCAAGAATGCCATTATGATCTTCTATCGACAATTTCCATTGGCGATTCTTGGTCTTTTTCCTAGTCTTCACTAGTTTCAATTGCAACCGGGTCGCTATGACTAAATGATTGTATTGAGCACATATAACATCTGGCTCGTAGTCTTGAAAAAGAATATGGTAATTACATTTCCTTATTTCAGCAAAGAAATGTCCCATTAAAACCATTAAACCCACTGCATATGCATAATTTGATGGAACTTTAAATTCTTGCAACAATGTGCTTTTCGACCTAGTGCATCTCGATAAATAATAATGCAGTTTTTATGGATTATCTACTGGTGCAATGACATCAAATACATCACCTTCTCCAACCAAATTGGAAACACAATCACAATCCTTGTCAATCACAACCACTTCATTATCACACTCTTCATCTGTGATATTTCTAAATGAGGGCAATGGTGTCGATTCTTGGTGTATCCATAGTTTGATAAACTTGTTAGTTTGGTTTTGGCACTCATTGAAGGACTCTACATCATCAATGCATGCAATACAAAAGCAAGATTATTTCCATTTCTCAATTGCGTGTATATTTGTCATTTTTTTACTCCTAATGGAGTGTAAGGGATTGCAACACAATTATATGGAATTGATATGTCAACATCAGCCATTGCAATATTTCAGAAGAACTCGTTCAAGAAAAAATCATAACTTGTGCAAATCAAATTTCACATTTAAAAACAATTTATTGAACTTTTTAAAAATAATTTAAATAAAAATACTCATCTACATATAAACATAGTAAATAACTACATTTGTAAACATTAAGGGTCATCGAAACAATTACATACCTTCTCGCATTAGTCATCCTTTCATTAAATTCATGGCTTAAATTTTGCTTGCAACAATTAACAACATCGTTTGAATTTGTGAGGCGAGAAGCGGAGTGATTTATTTGATATCTCCTAAGTGAGCGTTTTATGCAAACCCCAATGCCACCATGTTCTCCTTTTCCATGTCCCGTTTAAAAAAAAGTCCATGTTTGGCAAACATTATTTTTATTATGAATGTGATACAACCATAAGAATGAGCGTGCCAATTTAAGATGACCAACACAACCATCTGACCACACCCAATGTTCTTTAAAAGTGACCCCTCATCTTGATAGTTCGTTATAAAACATATTAAAACAATGTTGGACAAAACATGTATCATGTGTACGATCACCACTAATGTAAAAATGGTACTCTTTAATCACTTCACAATTATTTTCATCGCTATTAGAACCATCGTCATTAAGCTCTGCATGTCTGTACAAAATATGCACAAGTATAGATACTTGGTCTAAATGATAATACTCACTTTATATCTCCTTTTGTGGAGTGAAACTGTAATTTTAAGCAAAATCAACAATTGATAATATTGTTCCTTTTGGAAATACAGTTCGTGATTGCTTGAACTGTAAGTCTTGCCATCATGTGGTATGAGAGTGTTTGATATATCTATATATTTTCTCCCTGAATGACTCCGTAAAACATGTCAGAGAGATATCAGAAGCAACTAACTCAATCTTTATTGATGTTGTCGTTGAATCTGTAACATGAGTATAATCAACATATTCATATCTCTTCTGTTTCACAACGTGATTTGACAATTGAGGATCATTTGGATCAATGGGGTATTTAACATCAAAAAGAGGTAAATGAGAACATTCTTCACATTTTCTTCCACCGACGAATTGTTTCTTATAGAATGCTTGATCGTTCTCTCATGCACATAATATTTTATATACAAATTCACGAACACTTGAAGTAGGGGTGTCATATGGCCAACGCTGTATGCCAAAATTATTAAATGTCTCATAATATAATTCACATTCTACATGGTATCAATAACAGCATGTGTCGTCAAATTTCGATAGAGCAAACAATCGAGAGGGTATTCGTTTGCTTGGCAGCCCAGGATCAAAACCCGCTGCTCCTGGAAGGCAACATTTAAATCCAACCATGCTAAGGGTTGGTGCATCCAAGCCGGGTGCGATCCCTAGGTGATTTTGTTAGCTTAGATGCCCATGGATCATGGTTTCTCATACAAAAGGTTCTCCCAACAAGTCACAGGGCACTCAACCAACAAAAAAAAATAACATGTGTCGTGAACAACAATGGGCCTGACATACCATGGTTTAAGATTCACAAATGTGCTAAGGGAAATCTTCACATCAACATTACTCTCCATAAAAAATTTGAGCATTTCCACTTTAGTGACCTTTGTTATGTGTTTGGCATGAGTTTCATAGTTTCCTGTAGATATATGATGCCACGCCGCATCCTTTTCATTTGGTAATACATGAAAGTTTAAATGCCAAAACTCTTTCACCTTGTCCCTCACATTATCTCGAAGTATATCTTGATAAGGTTGCCTACATATATAAGCCCAACATGCAACTTCATCATCTTCATCTAATTAAACCCTAATGTTTTTATGCTTCCATAAACTTATTCTTGATTTTTTTAAAGTTCTTGCAGTCATGGCCAACAAACGATCAGTTGTATTGTTTTTTGCCACAACCCCTGTTAGCAATGTTTTACGAGCAAACTTTAAATCACAAGATCATTTCCTTGCAAGTGTGGTAAGGACCGAGGTCAAATTTTTTGATACCATCTCATTTTTTTAACCTCTTTGACACTTTTAATGCCCAATAATTTAATTGCATCTTTTAAACAATTTTTATTTAACAATCTATGTAACAATTGAGCTTTTGCCATGAAATAAATACCTTCAAGATAATTTTTGAGTATCTTTTTTGCTCTATATTGAGTTGTATGATCACGCATCGGAGGTCCCAATTTTTCAATTTTACCTAAATCCATATTCTCCAAAAAAATGTCATCAATGATGATATTGTTTCAAATTCCAATTAATCTTTGTAAATTCACAGGTATGCTAGGATGTTGACCATGCATGAAAATATATAAATTTATAAGATTGTGAACTTTCAAATCAATTATATACTCAAGTATTCAATACAATTTTATAAACATTAAAAAATATTTACTCACCAATCATGGTCTCCATATCAACGTTCCCCATCGTTTGTTCCACATTTGTCATTTCCTCATCACCTCCATGTTCTTCATTTCTTTCATCAATGTGTTCCTCGACATTTTTCATTCCTTCATCACCGCCATGTGCCTCCACATTTTTTACTTCTTCGGCGCTGCCATGTGCCTCCACATTTCTTTCCAATGCTCTTTTTTCTCTAAACTTTCTCATGTTTTTACGTTTTCTTTCTTTCTAGCCTCTCCATCAGTTCTGTTGCAATCATGTTTTGTTGCACGTTTCTTTTGGTTTCCCATGATGAAAGAATTGAAAACCTAAACTCCAATGCCAAAACCCTGAAATCATAGTAATATGTTGGATATAAAATTGTACAATTAATGATACCAATTGCAATATGACATGAAAGCATAACCAATTTCACAATATTTCCCTTTGTAAAAATAAGAGTAATATGCTAAAACCAAATTCACCATGTCCCTTGTATAAAAAAATGTAATATGACAAAACATAATATGCAATATGCTGCTTAAAAAAAATTAATATGCCAAAACCAAATTTGTTTTTATCTAAAAAACACAAATATTAATATGCTATAACCAATTTTATAATAAATAAAAAAATCATTAATATGCCAAAACCAATTTCACAATCTATAAAAAAAAGAGTAATATGCCAAAACCAATATTACAATCTAAAAAATTAAAAAGAAGAGTAATATATGCCAAAACCAAGAATATATTATTTTCATTTATAAAGAAAAAATAAGCAACTACACCCTTTGTAAAGAAATTGAATATAAAAGCCTTAAAACATCCATAACCCAAAAAAAATACCTTATAACTCGCACTGTAAATATGCGAACTGTCAAGATCTAAAGGTGATTTTTTATGGAAATATACTTTTAGGAAAGAGTATATATATATATATATATATAAAACTTTGGGGCAAGAAAGTTTAGAATCTTGTCGGGAATCACAGGGATTTAATAGGTTGGCCCCTAAAAGCTTCTCGAGGCTTTATGTATTAAAACTCTCGCCCAAGAGTTGTTTTATTCTTTCAGCCGAGAATTTAAACCACCTCTCGAGAGAGTATTTGATTTAAGCTTGGGTTACTTTTCGAGCTAAATACTTCTCGTCCAAGAAATTTATATATTTCTCAGCCAAGATTTTCAGGTCAACGAATACAACAAATATTTTTGCAGTTTTCTGAAATTGGTCACTTTCTCATTGTGGAAACACTGCGAAATATGAGAATTACCTGTCAGAGTTATACCAATATATTCTTCATTGAATCTACTTTCTCATAGTATAAGAATTTGTGAATTTCATTAAGGATTTCTATTTTTTTCTAAACTGTATCGTTACAAAATTTAGTGAGCTAAAATTAGTCACAATGAAAATTCAAGATCATCACATTGACAACAAACAAAAATGTAAAAACTCACAGGGATGTTCCTTGCACTGCCCTCTTCAAAATGGCAGTTTTAGTTTATATGATAAGAGTCACATTTGAAAGAAAATGGGAGGACACAAACATGTGTCAATAAGCAACGATTGTTTAAACATATGTTATTTCGAAAAATAATAAAAAATAGTGTTTAGGTTTGAAAATCCTCTATAGTCCATTGAAAAGTACAACTTGTGTAGATTATGAACATACATTTGGTTTCTGTAAAATGATTATCCATCTCTAAAAAATATGAAGGGCATATCGGTCATTCATTATCCAAACCTAAAAATTTAAATTATATGTCGTTGGTGGCCTTGAAATTCGTCCTACAGTATGTCCATAAAAAAATTTCAAAAAAATATCAGTACGAAGCCAATAGAATTCTCTAACCCTCTTGTGTTTATGTCAAGGTGGAATTCCTAAAGGGGATATGGGTTTGAAAGGGTTTAAGTTTTTTTTTAACAGAAACAGTTGAGTTGTTTTTTATATATATAAAAGAAGGAGGTTACATAATACATATAGGATTGCTCCCAAAATAGGACATCATCCATTACACCTTGTTCATCCTTCTCTAGCTTGTAGTTATAATGAAAAATGCCTAAAATGTGGAAGCTATACCTCCTTAAAAATTTTCCAAGCAATAATATGCAGAAACCATACATTGCATAAACAAATCAGAGTTAAGGGATACAAATGTTTTGAAGAATGACATTATCCTTCTCTAAAACACTGCAACGCAAGCCAACCCATTTATTAGCCATGCTATCTACCTGATGTTTTTGGCCTTTCAAGACATGAAGGAATATATTTGTTTTAAATTCCTTGACTAGACAGAAGAGGAGGCGATGCATCTTGGAGGATGGACTCTTTCGATTTCTAGAGATACTTCTTGCTTCCCTAATGAAAATTAGGGAATCTCCAATGACGTCATTAGGGAATCTCCAATGACACTCATTTCCTCAATCCCCATATCTCTGGCCAGCTCCAACCCTTTAATTAAAGTGAGCCATTCCGCTCCATTATTCGTTGCTCTCCCTATGCCCCAGGCGTATTCTTTTTGCTTGTTCCCCTTGGAGTCAAAGATTACTCCACATGCACCTGCTAGCCCTGGATTTCCTTTCGAGGCACCGTCAAAGAAAAAAGAACGGCTTCCTATCTTTATCCACCAATTTTGAAATTATTCATTGCTCATCCTTATCTGCTAGCTCGAAAGTCTCGGCTTCTTTGTGGGATTAACCAGGAACGAGGGGAAGGATGCCGAAGAAGGTCAGCCATCCATGCTCTTTCTTCAATTATTAGAGGTTACTTGTTTATGCTTTTCATTCCTCTAGTGGATAAAGAGTCCACCCAAAGGTCCTTTGCCAAGGCAGAAAAATTATTAGTGCTTGAATTTATTCCTTCAAATATTTCCTTGTTCCTTGTAGTCCAAATTCCTATCAAATAAATCTTGGAAGAGATTCCCACGATCTAGAAAATTCTGGTTTTTTGTTGAAGGAGCCTTGATAGTAATATTTACAGCTAAAGAATATAGTGTTCCAGTCTGTTGGCATTGTAATATTCATATTTAAATCTCTGAGCACATTGCTCCAGAATTCATGCGTGAATTTACATTCAATGAAAACGTGCTCCAAGATTTCCTCCGCCTCTTTACATGGGATGCAACGTATTGGCCCTACGATCCCTCTCTTCCTCAAATTCTTAGATGTGAGAGTTTTACGATGTGAAAGGATACAGAAAAATACGTTGATCTTTGGAAAACCATTATTGCTCCATATTTTACTCCATATGCTACCTTTAATGTACCTATTCTTATTTCTATAAACCATATGATAGCCTTCTTTCACTGTGTATAAACTGGTCTTTCCTCAGCCATGACTATCTGTTATGTTTTTGTGTATTGGTGCATGCCCGTGCAGAAGCGAGAGGAGTGCTCTATAGTCGGTTTACAGGTGCACTAAGAGTTCAAGGCTCTTCCACCCTTTCCATCTCCCATTGTTTGTTCAGTCTAATAAATCATGTAGAGTGTTGATGTTGCTTCCATCGAGCCAAGTCTTCAGCTCATTTAATTCCTGGCAAAACTTAGTCGGGGAATTTGTTCCAAGTTTATCATGCCAGGTTTTGATTCTTTTTACATTTCCCGCTGTCCAATAAATATTCTCGTGGATGATGTATGGTGTTTTTTTGCAGAGATCCCAAATTGGAGACCTAGCTCTGCTCATATTCATATTCTCATCACAGTTTCTTCTGCTGTCTGCCATGTATTTTTTTTGCAGGGCCTTTTTCCACCAAGCATTTTCTCCAACGAATCAGATTGAATTTTTTTGTGTTGGTAGCCTTTCCTCCTTGCTAGAGAAATTTCTAGATCTCTCTATTGATTTCCTGTATAATTTTATTAGGGGTGAAATATATTGAGCATAAATATATCCGAAAGGCAGAGAGGATGACTTTTATAAGAACTAATTTTCCTGCTGGGTTGAGCCATCTGGTTCCCCAAGAATTGGTTTTTTATTTTTATTTTGTCAATCAGACCATGCCAATCTGTCTTCTTTTTTTCCCGTTGAATATGGGAATGCCCAAATAACTGAATGAATTCCAGACTGTTAGTCCCTAGAATCCAAGGATTCTTGATATCCTCTCCATGGTTCTAGGTAGGCAATTCCATCCATAAGCTTTTGATTTAGCAGCATTGATCTTACCATTCGATGGTTTGAGGAAGGTGGAGAGAAATCTCTTGAACCTTTCTGCTATGACCATGGATGTGCCCCCAAGAAAAAATTGTGTCATCGGTGATTGTGCATGATTTGCAGATCTGACTCCTCTTACAATTTTCAAACCTTTGAGGTCCCCATTGTCTTGTTGTTGTTGTAGCTTTCTGCTTAGAGAGTCCGCGACTAGGAGGTAGAGATATGGAGACAATGGGAAGTCTTGGAGGGTGCCCCTGGTGGCTTGAAAGAACTTGGTTGGCCTACCATTTACTATCGGAGCAATCCATGGATGCTAATGCAAGTCTTAATCCATCTAATGAACTTTATAGAAAAACCAAAAGTTTGACATGATTTCGAACAGAAAGAAGTGATTTACTCGATCAAAAGCGTTAGCCATATCAAGATTTACAACCATACCTTGTTGCTTGTGTTCTGTGTTGGGTTGAATTGCTTCCTAGACAACAATGATGTTGTCAAGTATATGACGTCCAACAACAAATCCTCCTAGTGTATATGAGATTAGCCTTCCCATGATTTTCTTCACTCTTATGGCCAGTATTTTTTACAAGATTTTGTAAGAGGTATTACAAAGTGAAGTAGGCCTGAAGCGGTTTATTGTCATGGTTTTTTTTTCTTTTGGTATCAAGGTAAGAAAAGAAGAGTTGGTTCCCCCCCCAACATGCCCCCAACGTTGTCCTTCTTCCTCGTCCAATTCAGTTTTTTTTTTCAGATCTTCCTTTATGAGCTGCTCTATAGAAATTGATGGTGAAACCATATGTCCCGGGAGCCTTGTCAACTTGCAATGACCAAATGACATCTTTGATCTCGAAATCCATTATGGATTTTGTCAGATACTTGTTATCCTGTTCTAAAATAAGGGAAGTTATTTCGGAGAGGAGGTTAACTTGCGCTAATATGGGATCGGTCTCATCCTTGTCCATGTAGAGGTCTATGAAGTGTTGAAAAACATTGGTCTTAATCTCATCCTGCTCCGCCATCCTTTTTTCGTCTTTATCCTTTAATTATTTGATCATGCTGGAGCTGAGCCTTGCTTTTGTTTGTTTGTGGAAGTAATTTGTGTTACTATCCCCACCTTTTAACCAAAGCTTCCTGGACTTTATCCTCCTTTCCTCTTCCTCACCTCTAGCTACGTCGATGATCGTAATATTCAAGTCTTTTTCTTGGATGGTAAGAAGAGGGGTAATTTCCTCATTCTCTATCTTGGATTGCAAGGCTTCTAGTCCATATTGCAGCTGTATTTTCCTACTGCCAGGACTTTTATACTCCGTTTTCACCCATTCTTTCATCTCATAGTGTACCTTTCTTAGCATGCTCTCCCAAATGAAGCTAGGAGAACCAACACAAGACAAGATCCAAGCATTTTTATTTAAGCCCATGAATTTTTCCTCATGAAGCCAAGAGGAGGTAAAGCGAAAGGGAATGGGGCCAAGGTTTGTAGGGGTGGAGAGCACCAAGGAGATCGGCTTGTGATTTGAGGATGTAGATGGTAAATCAAAGGAAGCGGGAATGAGATCTTTTTGTAGGAACGAATTGCTTACCCTGAAACGGTCAAGCTTGGCTGTAATGTATCCCACACCCAGCCTTCTATTAATCCAAGTATACTTTCTATTTTTAATGGAAGATCTAATAGATCCAGCTCAGATATCAAGTCCTCCATGTTTTTCCCATAGGGATATCTTATTCTAGAGCCCCCTCTTTTCTCTAATTGTTCTTTGGTAGCATTGAAATCACCGACAATTATGAGAACTTTCCCTTTCAAATCCTCTTTTAGAGTCGCAAGGTTATTCCAGAATGATTGCTTATCTCTGTAATGTGTTGGACCATACACATTACATACATAATTAACATTTGAGTCATCTTTTTCTTGAAACTTGGTGAGGAGCCAGTTTTGATTTTCCTTAACATTTTTTATAACATACTTACTTGAGAAAAAGGTTGTTATTCCTCATGAGGCACCTTTATAGCTTATAGTGTTTCCCTGGCTGTTTGTCCAAAAGCGATTTGACAGCTCCAAAACTTTCACATCACTCATTTTTGTGTCTTGGATAAGTAGGATGTCTGGCCTTTCAGATTTGATGATGTCCTTTATTGCTTCCACTTTGTTGGTTCCGCCCAACCCTTTGCAATTCCAAGAGACAGCTTTCACTACTTCTAAACTTTCCATCCGCTTTCCCTCTATGTTTGGGGTTTTGAAAGAGCTTTATTTCTTCAATGCTCCGCTTCATTCTGAGTTCCAATTATCTCTCTACTTCCTTCTCTATGTGGTATGTTTGTGACTTTCTTCCTTTGGCGTTCGGGACTGGTTCGAGAATATCTTGTGACCCATTTGAAGAAGAGTCAGGAGAGAGTGCAAATGAAGAGACTTTGCTTTGTTTTACCCTTTCTGCCCAAGATCCTCCAGGCGTGGGGGAGTCCTCAATTGTTGTATCGATCTGATCTTATCTGGGAGATGAGGAAGGGATATTGATGCCTTCTAAGGTGTTGTTTGGTTCTGAAATGTCTTCAACTAGAGCCACTTAATTCATGATGATTTCACCTTTTTCTACATTAAAAAAATTGAAATTGTTTCTTTTTGTGACCTCTTTTCTCCTTACGCTAGTGCTTTCCCTTTCTCTGAATATGGATCCTTTGGATGAAGGTTTGAGGATTCCATTTTCCTTCCTTTTTTGACTTGTTTCCAACCTTCTTCTCAAGTTTTTTCAGGGTTTTCTTGCACTGCTTTAGGGTAGTTTTTGACAAAATGGCCATACTCATGGCATTTCTTACATTTAAACGATAGTTTCTCATAATCAACCTTTTGCTCATGCTCCCATCCATCCATGCATAGGATTACAATTTCAAGTAGCCCCTTTTCTAGATCGACCTCTACACAGATCCTTGCGCAAGAGAAGAGAGGGCCTTTCGGTTCTGTTTTTTCAGTGTATTTGGCAAGAGAGTTTCCTATTGCTTGTAGGGTTTCATCATTCTAGCAATGTAACAAGAGATGTGGGAGGAAAACCCAAAATGGAACTGCAGAAGGCACATCCTTTTCTGGATCGAAAGATAAACTCCATCAATTTAGGTATAACTCCCAAGGGCCCATGAAGTAAGGCCCACTTTTGAAAATCAGGTCCATGTTGTCCTTGTTTTCAAACAAAAACGTGAAGAAGCCCTTTCCGTAGAATCAATGTTGCAGGCCCCCAGAGATCAATGGCATCCATTGTTTTAAACCCAAAAATCCATTGTTTTTGGCGATGGCCAAATACATGTAAACTGTCCGATCAAACCCCTCTCACTCAGAGCGAGGGATTTCAGCCTTGAATCAGCCAGTATGATCTGAATTATTGGAGCATTGACACGCTTAACAAATCCATCACCTGCAATAAACACCGAAGGCGGAGGAGGAGGCGTGGATGACACGAGATCCATGAAGGTCGTGTCAAGAGTCCTCATGCGTTCCACTGGGCTTGGATCCGAGTGGGGATCAATCCCAAACTTACCTAGGGCACAAACCCATGCTCGCGTTCACCTAAAAAATCCCACGTGCGCTTTCCTGTATGCATATCTCGATTATTTTTTTCATGCAGAGCTCGATCCGTTAATCTCCAAAGGGTTTAAGTTGAAAAACATAAAATTTTGCATTTTTTTGTCAAAAAATAGGCAAAAAGTGTATGCCAACTTGGGTTTTTCACTCATAGCCAATAAAATACTTACATTAATTAAGCAAATCACATAAGCAACAAAAGACTTACATCAATTAAGCATATGATAGAGAAATGTTCAATTTTTTGTTCAACATCTAGTGCCTTGCCTTAGTTTGTTCTCATACTATACAAAACATGTAAAAAACATCAATATTTGAATCATTAGTTCATTTTAATTATATTAAAAAATAAAATAAAATATAAGTAAGGGACATAAACAATAGTGGTTGGCTTAAATTTTGTAAGTAGAATTGGATTTTTAATACAAATATGAAAGTTTTAGACATATACAAGTGAAGCAATGCATACAAGTCCTAAGAAAAATATAAAGAAAAATAATCCCACACACAAAGAACCCAAATATTTATGAGGGAAACCTTTACTTGGTAAAATTAACTAAACTTAGAGTCGCACCTCTAACTTGAATATTCACCGTAGTTTTAGGTATTTCACAACATCTAAAAGTCTAATTTGTTTACCCAAGTTAGATTATAACCCCAATCCCTTATCAATATTAGATTAGAATGGGGAAAAACCCATTGATAGACAAAACACAAAATAGGCAAAACCAAACCAAAAATTTACCTAAAAAACAGTTGTTCTAAAGAAAAGTTGGGTATAGCTCCGATGGTTGTGAGGAAAAGTTGTTATCCTCCCTGGATGGGTTCAAATCCCACTTTATGATTTGTTTTCTCCCAGTGAATCAATTGTTGATAAGATATATATGATCTATCCATAGTTGTTCACCTAGACGAACAACTAGACTTGTGCCATGGAGAATAATTATTTCATTAATACCCTAATAATATTAGAAATTTGTAAATCATGCATTATGTGATATTGCAAGGATACGGATGCTTACCATGTTTCAAAAACTTATCCACATCATTACTTATGAATTTTTTAGTGAGGATCAAACTGCAATGTGGCACATTGTTCCAATTTGATAGGGATTGTACTAAACTACTAAGGCCCCACAATGGCACAACATAAATCAATCGAGGAGAAGGAAACAAATAAGGATGTAGAGGGAAGTTTCATAGTGAAGTTATTAGATCAAATGGTTGTGAGGCAACATGCATATTTGTGAGATATGTTTATGAAACAATGTAATGAAGTGTGCAATTCTCAAAATTATATATATTTATTATTCTTCCAACTACCATGCATCTATATTTATGTACGTATATGCTTGGGATGGACATGAACTTTTACATCTCGTTCCTCCGCAATAATATTTAGTATTACTGTTTATGATAGTCATGGGAATAAACCCAATAATATCATGATTGTTATTTATTTATGATTATGACTTGTATGACTAGTGACATTAATATACTTGCATATTATTTTTGTATGTAAATCTTTTATATTTCCATTTAGATTCTCTATGAGGTGCAATATTTAGTTTATATTCTACATAGTTTTGTAATGTTAATTAGAATATTTAGTTTCTATATTCCATTTAGTGAGCTCTGATGGTTAGCTCAAGTGGTCATGAGCTAGACGTGAGACCTTGTACTTTAATGTAGGAGAGGTTACGAGTTCGAATCTGTTTAAATCTCCTAAGGGAGAGGTTCTTGGAGCTTAGGCACCACTAATTTACCCTGGGTACCATCCTTAAAATGAAGAGAAGTGCCTAGTGCATAGTTTCCCCAACTAAAATTGCATTATGTGTGTGTGTGTGTGTTTAGTGATCTCTAATGGTTAGCTTAAGTGGTCATGACCTAAATGTGATATTTTGACCCCTAATGTAGGGGAAGTCACGAATTCGAATTTCTTCAATTGCCTCAAGGCAAGGTGCTTGGAACTTAGGCGCCATCAATTTACCCTAGGTACTATCCTTAAAATAAAGGGAAGTGCCCAATGGGTTTCCTTTTGTAAGGATGATTTTATTTTCTGTGTAAATTTTCTTCGTTCATTTAGCTACAAAGTTCGAGATTGAGGTCTTAATTGAGATTAGGACTAGGACCTAACTTGAGCTCATGACTAGAAAAATTTCTTTGATTTTTTTTTGACAATATTATTGTTAGAATTAATAAATATGCATTAACATACAACAAGAATCTAACTAGTATAATCTCCTATCAATACAAGCATGAGACTCAATCAATAAACATAAGATGCAATATACAATAAAGAAAGAAGAGATAACATATTTAATGTGGTAAAACCCCAAGATAGGGAAACATCCACGAAAGGCTAATCTTCTTATTCTTCGGGAAAGTTTCACTATTACAATCTTTGGCACCCCCACAAAAGCATCACATCACATTCCATCTTGAATTCATGTCACAATGACTTGATTAGTAAACATAATGATTGATCCCACTAGCTCAAAAATCACTTAAATGATTTAAATCATGGTGATTTCTCTTGCATTGAGAATTTTCTATATAAATTTAACACACTTATACTTTTACTTGTAGAATTTAAGATAAATAAGGAAGTTAACAAACTTATATATGCTACTATTGTTAAGCTTGGCATTATCTATTATATTTTTGTATCGACTTTTTACACCACTGGAGAATCAATTATTACTCAAGGGGTTACTTACAAAATTCCCTTATTTCAAGCATTTTGTCATTCTTGATTAGAAAGCAAGATAAACTTTTGCACCTTGGATTGATAAACACTACATGTACATTTAACAAAGTATTAGTAGTACAATAGAAGAAAGCTCACAAGCATTCAACAATACAACATCCTTGCAACAACAAACAAAGCAAGGGTGCCAAAGCCTTTTAACTAACTCCTACTCCCAATGGTAATAAAGATACTAAATTGGAAGTAAAGAGAGTGAATAGACATTGTCATTTTTGTGGGTGAGATGGTCATATGGAGTCTAAATGTTTTAATATTATGGAAGCCTTAAAATTAATAGTAAATAAACACAACATCAATCTCGATCATTCTTCTTCTAACACTTTGTCTCATGGACATGCATTTTCTGCTTCTGGTTTTTCTATAACATCTTATCATATGAGTGAATTTTTTATATATATTTTTGGGCCATAAGGCCTATGTAGAAAAACAATCTAAACATCACCTTCAGAAGTTAAGAACAAAAAATGAGGGTGAATATGTTAATAAAAGAATTACAACTTACTTCACTACACACAACATTCATATGCAACATACTATTATGTACACACCACAGCAAAATGGTTTCGCTAAGAAAAATAATTGTACATAAAAATAAGTGGCAAATTATATGATCATCTTGTTAGAATAATCAACCCATAGTTAGCTACCTTAGACATTAATTTAATTATTTTTGTCTTATTTTCCTAGTCTCATGATTCCACCTTATGCAAGTTGTCATTTACCTATCCATAGTGGTCAAACTTGCCCATTTTGACTCATGTAGCGCTTGGGAAACCTCAAGGAATCAATTTTGCTTTATTCCTGGTCTCCTAGGCGCCCTTCTGTTTTTTCTGCTTTATTGCCTGCTTTTTCAGTGCTTTAAGGCAATTGGGAAAGTTTGAATAGGTGAGGTGAACTAGTTTTTTGTCCTCCACATCCTCCACTCTTTTCTCCTATGAAAAGCATGTATGAGTTTTCATTCCATCACTCTTTAGCTTGCCTAAGTGCTTTTTCCAATTCATGAGCTCATTGACTGATTTGGAAACTACTTTATGCACCTATGGGGGATTTGCTTAATTTTAGTAAGCCTGCTTTTGACTAGATTCGAATTGCTCCTCATGCATTCGAATCCCTGATGTAATTATTTAATACAACATCCTATGTTATTACAAGGTTGGCTATTGTACACTTATTCAATACAGTTTAGTGTTCAGCTCATTATTCAGTCTCTTTTGTGAGTGATTTTGCATGATCAATTGATAATTGTTGTGAGTAAAATTGTTCTATCACTGGGTTCAATTTCCACATGGAATTAGAGCCATTGTATATTGATTTCTGTCCTTCAAAATTGTTTTGCAGGTTCGACATCAGTGACTAGGAGCCTTCTACTGACAGCCGGGACAATTTCTGAGCTATGGATCAATCTCAGAAGATCATCTTGACTCCTTTCAATTTATTTGAATGGAAAGCAGAGATGGAGATACTGTTGAGAGCGAAAGGCCTCTACAGGGTGACTATGGAAACAGAAGCAGAGCCCAATGCAGCTGCAGAGAAGATAAAATGGCACAACAGGAGGGATGAGGCCTATGGTCTCTTGTGTCTGAGTATTTCTAGAGACCTCCTTTTCCATCTTGATGGATTGACATCACCGAATGAAGTATGGGAGAAGCTTACTGATCTTTTTGGAAAGACATATGAGATGAGGGGACATCAAATCAAGAATGAACTGATCTCCCTGAGTCCAAATAGCTTTGAATCCCTGCAACTCTATTTCTCCAAGTTCAAAGCACTTGTTTTGCAGCTGAAGCAATGTGGGATCGAAAAGAAGGATGATCAGCTGGTCTTGGCCATACTCTCGAAGCTTCACCCTGACTATTCAGTGTTTGTTTCGACCTTCTATGCCACAAAACTGACAGCTCGAACCTGGAAGATGCCTAGCCTTGCAGATTTCATGGAATCTCTCACACAAGAACAAGACAAGCCAGTGATGATGGGCACCATCAAACCATCCAAAGACCAAGCTCTGGTTGCTGGAGATTCGAAGGTGGATTCAAAAAGAAAAAAGAAAGCTAAAAAGCCACCTGAGCAAAAGAGAGACAAGAACAAGTCTCTGGAGGAGCCACAAGGTTCCAAGAAGAACTACCAGAAGAAGAAGAATAAAGGAGAAATGAGCAAGTGCGCATACTGCAATAAGGGCAATCACACCGAAAGCTCTTGTATGAAGAAGCAAATAGACATGCTGACCCAACTCCTGGAGAAGAATGGCATCTCCCTTCCAGACAGCTCAAAGAAGAGAGAAGGAGGATCAAGTTCAGAAGACAGAGAGAGAGTTCATGCATTGGTTGCTGGCACATCAAGATCACCTAGTTTCATCATCGATTCTGGAGCTTCAAGACACATGGTTTTGACCAAGGAGGCATTCTCCTCACTTGACATGTCGAAAGGACCACCTATAGTACTGGGAGATGACTCTCTCACTGAAAGTTTGGGCAAAGGGAGGATTGATCTTGATCATGGTCAGTTCAGCAATGTGTTGTATGTGCCTGGTATTGCCTACAACCTCTTATTAGTGTACCAGATGACTCACACTGGGTCTCCAAAGAAAGTCATATTCTCCCCTAATGAAGTTGAGATCACAAAGATCTCAAGTGGTAAAGTCATTGCAAAAGGAGTTGCAAATCATGCTCAAAAGGTATACATGTTCTCACACTTCCTACCCTACTCAAACCCCTCTGCTCTTATGATTCATGCTAATGAGGCTAGCAAGCTTTGGCATGAAAGATTTGGCCACCTAAATTACAAGTATATTTCTGATCTTAGTGAAAAAGAGATGGTCATAGGGTTTCCCAAGATAAAATTTTCCAAAGGAGTCTGCCAAGGTGGTATCCTAGGAAAACACCCAGAGCAAAAATTTGAGAGAGCTAGTCATGAGAGAACCTCTGCACCCCTCGAGCTGATCCACAGTGATGTTGCTGGCCCATTTCCTCATATGTCCATGAGTTAGGCCAAATATGCATTGACTTTCATAGATGAATTTTCTAGGTATTGCTGGGTTTACTTCCTGAAACACAAGTCTGAAATTTTTGGCCTCTTCAAAGTCTTTAAGGCTTTGGTTGAAAACCAGTCTGGGAGGAAACTCAAGGTCCTCAGATCTAACAATGGTGGTGAGTATGTCAAGTTTAAGTTTATTAATTATTGTACAGATGTAGGTATTCAGATGCAGCATTCTATCCCTTACACACCACAGCAGAATGGTGTTGCTGAGAGGAAGAACAGATCACTGAAGGAGATGGCAACATGCATGATGGAGGCCAAAACTTTGCCACCAAAGTACTGGGCCGAAGCTATAAAATTTGCAGCCTATATCCAGAATAGGGTGCCTCATAAACAGCTTGATGGTATGACTCCTTTCGAAGCATGGAGTGGGCACAAGCCAGATGTGACCCATTTCAGGATTTTTGGCTCAAGGGCTTGGGCTAGAATTCCAACAGAAAAGAGGAAGGCTTTGCAGCCCCAAAGGCAAGAGTGTCTATTTGTTGGGTACTCTGAAGATTCAAAAGGGTACAAGCTGATAAATTTGAGCACAAACAAATCCTTTATTGAAAGGTGTGTTCAGTTTCAAGAAGAACCCCTTGCAGCAGTGGAAGTTGGAGAAGCCTCTTCATCACCTGAACCTCTGAAAAGTAAGTGAAGAGTTTGTTGAACATGCTGATTCTGATATGTCTGATAGTGATGAGTTTATTACAGACCCTAACATTCCTACAATGCCAAAATGGGAAGACAAGACACTACATGCAGCAGGAGAGCTATCTAGGGATCCCAATGACCCAAGGAGGACTAGATCTCAATTTGAGAGTGGTCTATGCATGAAGGATCCTATGTTTGCTGAGAAATGCTATCTAATGGTGGAATTAGATCCTCAAACATATGAAGAAGCAGCAGGAGATCCAAGATGGCAAACAACCATGAAGGAAGAGTTCAACTCACTCCAGAAGAGCAACACATGGGAGCTAGTGGATCTTCCCCCATGGAGGAAGTTAGTTCAGTGTAAGTGGGTCTACAAGACCAAATTTGCTGCTGATGGTTCACCTTTGATGTACAAGGCCAGATTGGTAGCCAAGGGCTACTCATAGGTTCAAGGCATAGATTACAATGAGACCTTTGCACCAGTGGCAAAGATGGACTCCATCAGGCTAGCCTTAGCCATTGCAGCCTCAAAGCAATGGGAGGTACATCACATGGATGTAAAATGTGCCTTCCTGAAGGGAGATCTCACTGAAGAGATATATATGTAGCAGCCTCAAGGATTTGCTACTAACCCTTCTCTTGTGTGCAGGTTGAGAAAGTCATTGTATGGGCTAAAGCAAGCCCCCAGGGCTTGGTATGCCAAGATTGATAGCTTCTTGCTATCACTGAATTTTGTTCGGTACAAATCAGATCCAAATGTCTATTTGAAGTTAATTAATGGTTCATTAATGATCATTGTGTTATATGTTGATGACCTCCTCATTACAGGAAGCTCAAAGGATGAGATTGCTTCCTTGAAGGGTGCAATGAACCAAGCCTTCTCCATGACAGATTTGGGGCTCTTAAGCCAATTCTTGGGGCTTGAGATTGCTCAAACCAAAGCTGGAATTAAGGTGCACCAGTCCAAGTATGCCTTGGATTTGCTGAAAAAATTTAGAATGAAGGACTGCAAACCAAGCAAGACTCCTTTCCTTTCAGGAGTGAAGCTGGAAGAAGCTGATTCTTAACCTATGGTAAACAATACACTGTATAGGAAATTGATTGGATGTTTGTTGTATCTTACACATAATAGAACTGATCTTTCTTATGCAGTAAGTGTGGCTTCTAGATACATGGATCAGCCTCATGAGATCCATTGGAAAGCAGCCAAAAGGATCCTTAATTTTGTTCAGGGAACAAGGACACATGGGATCTTCTATAAAGCAAAATATGATCTTGATTTGATTGGATTTACTGACAATGATTGGGCAGGTGATAGCACAGACAAAAATTCCACATCAGGATATGTGTTCATGCTTGCAGAAGGGCCAATCAGCTGGTCAAGCAAGAAACAGAGTGCCATTGCACTCTCATCTATAGAAGCAGAGTACAGAGGAGTTGTTAATGCAGCAACTCAATGTTTATGGTTGCAGGGTTTACTTGGAGAGTGTGGTTTTGAATCAGAGTACTCAAATACCATCTACTGTGATAACTAGAGTACCATTCGAATCTGCAATGATCCAATTCAGAAGCAGAGAACCAAACACATTGAGATCCATATGCACTACATCAGAGAGCTTGTGCATGATGGCACCATTCACCTACTCTTTTGTTCATCTTCAGAATAAGTAGCTGATATCTTCACCAAAGAATTTTGTGAGAAGACCTTCAGCAATCTCAAATCACTGCTCGGGATTGCTGATCATGTTGTGAAGCATGAGTGAAGACAAGATTTCCAAATTTTGTTTTACAGTCCATGTTTAAGGGAGGATTTTTCCATGTGGTTTTTGCCTCTTTCCTTGGTTGTATGGACATGCAGTATGTAAAGGGTGACTAAGCCTTGTTTCTAGGCCCTATAATTTTCTGATATATTACTCATAAGTCAGGCTTAAGGGGGGGTGTTAGAATAATCAACCCATAGTTAGCTACCTTAGACATTAATTTAATTATTTTTGTCTTATTTGCCTAGTCTCATGATTCCACCTTATGCAAGTTGTCATTTACCTATCCATAGTGGTCAAACTTGCCTATTTTGACTCATGTAGCGCTTGGGAAACCTCAAGGAATCAATTATTCTTTATTCCTGGTCTCCTAGGTGCCCTTCTGTTTTTTCTGCTTTATTGCCTGCTTTTTCAGTGCTTTAAGGCAATTGGGAAAGTTTGAATAGGTGAGGTGAACTAGTTTTTTGTCCTCCACATCCTCCACTCTTTTCTCCTATGAAAAGCATGTATGAGTTTTCATTCCATCACTCTTTAGCTTGCCTAAGTGCTTTTTCCAATTCATGAGCTCCATGACTGATTTGGAAGCAACTTTTTGCACCTATGGGGGATTTGCTTAATTTTAGTAAGCCTGCTTTTGACTAGATTCGAATTGCTCCTCATGCATTCGAATCCCTGATGTAATTATTTAATACAACATCCTATGTTATTACAAGGTTGGCTATTGTACACTTATTCAATACAGTTTAGTGTTCAGCTCATTATTCAGTCTCTTTTGTGAGTGATTTTGCATGATCAATTGATAATTGTTGTGAGTAAAATTGTTCTATCACTGGGTTCAATTTCCACACATCTAAAGAATTAAGTCCTTATTTATTAGTGGAATTCATTAATTATGCCAGTTACATTGTAAATCACGGACCCACAAAGGCCTTAAAATGTATAACATTGGAAGAAGCATGGCGTAACATTTAACTAGATGTAAGCCACTTTCATGTATTTGGTAGTGAAGCATGGACTCCCATTATTAATAAGAAAAGGACAGCATTATAGCTTAAGAGTGAGTTTTTTAACTGCATTTATGTTGGATACTCTAAAAATGTAAAAGGTTGTAGACTTCTTCAACCTCATACAAAAAATATATTAATAGGGGAGAGGTCAAGTTTGATGAATATATCTCAACCTAATTCGGTGTTTGTACCATCTTTGATGTATGAGGCATCTTTGGTGAATGTGCCTTCTTAACTTCCCAATTTTTCGGTTGGTTCTCCTATTTTAGTTTCTTCTTCTAACTAATGACAACGAGCATGAAATTCTACCTCCATCTACTAACCCTCCAGTTGATTCCATTGAACATAAACCTTCATAAGCACCACAACTTCTGAGATGGATTCAAACAATGAGAAGTAGTTGGTGATATTACAAATGATCCTTCCTATTAGTGTCATATTCATTCACAGTTCCAATACGCCTCCTCCCTTTTGGTTCAAATTTTAAATACTTTTTACCTATAAATATTTAAAGAAGCTTCTTGCCATAAACATTGGGATGCAACATTGCATGGAACTATACTTGGGATCTTGTACCTCTTCCAAAACGATGGAAACTTGCCTAATGTAAATGGGTGTGTAGAACTAAGTTTGCATTAGATGGATGTGTTGAAAGACATAATACCCAATTAGTTTCCAACGTATTTCCTCAGAAGAAGGCATTGGCTATACTAAAACCTTTTCCCTTGTAGCCAAAATGAATTCCATATTCCTTTTTCTATCCCTTGAAACGTCATATCAATGGGAGCCATTAGAGGGATGTTAAATACATATTTTTTGCATGGGGACTTGCAAGAAGAAGTTGACATGGAACAACCTCTTGGTTATATTTAAAATGGGTCCAATCTTATTTCTCACCTTAGAAATATGTCTATGGATTTAAGCAAGCCCCTCGAGATTGGTATGCTAAAATGGTAAGTTTTATTCTTGAAATCATATTTTGAATGCCATTTTGATCCCAATGTCTATACCAAGAAAGTGGGTAACCATCTCATAATACATGCTCTCTATGTTGATGACCTTATACCTATTGATAGTGACCCCAAACTTTTAATCCATCTGAAATCCAATCTTAAGAATAAATTTGCAATGACAAACCTATGGGATTTTCATTGTTTTATTGTCCTTAAAGTCTTGTAAATCGAGGAGTGCATTTCCCTTTCCTAGCTTAAGTATGCATATGACCATCTTTGTCACTTTCACATGGAATATTATAAATTGGTCGCATATCCCTCTCAGTTTGGAGTCAAAATTGTTGTCACATTTACCACACCCAAAGTAAATGCCTCTTTGTGTCGTTAGTTGGTAGCCTTTTGTATTTGGTTGATACATATCTTGATATTTCCCTTGGTGTTGGTATTATTTCCCAGTATATGCAAACACCCATGAGAGCCATTGGGATGTAATTTAGTTTAAGTTACATATAGTTTAATGGAAACGTGATCTTTGTTGGTTGGTTTCATTGATTTTGAATTGTGATTGTGACCCTTATGGAAGTTTATTGTAGGTTATGTTTTCAGTCTTGGTTCTCGACTTACTTGGACTTGTAAGAAATGGTGTTCCTTAATTTTTCTTCAAGAGAATTAAAGTATTGCGCCATATATAATGGAAGTTAAGAATCCCTTTGGCTTCTACAAATCCTTTCAGAGTTTGAATTTCAACAACAACATCCAACCACACTTTGGTGAGATAATTAAAGTGTCATTCATCTTTATAAAGTTTTAGTTCAATATTAGTGCAACAAATGCATGCAATTCATTAGAAAGCTTATGTTGTACTACATTCTTTAAGTTGTCTATTGTCATACAAATGATCAAGTTGTAGACATTTTCACAAAGACTCATATAGAAGTGAAGTTTCCAAGCTTCGATCTATGTTAGGAGTTTAGGAAGTCGTTATTAACGGGGGATATACTCCAATGCATCCCCCCTTCTCCTATTGTGTCACATTTGAAAATACTTCAATCATATCCCAAGTTGTTCTTAATAGGGGATGTTAGGATATTTAGACACTTAGGAGGTCCTTAAGTTCAACTTGGTCCATTATGCCTACAAATAAAGTGTGCTTATTTAGTGTTCTTTTGTAACCAACTAAAATTCCAGTCTCGATTATTTTCTAGACATAAATTTATCCATTGGTTCATCTTCTCCTCAATATATCGACAAATGATTTGCGTATTAGCATATGATTGGTCCATGATTTTTTTTTAAAAAAAATGGGGGGTCATTTGCTAATGACCAAATTTGAGATATTCTTATCTAAACTATTTCCCTTTTGCATTAATATATTGCCTCAAGTGACCATGTTGGATGGGGTCATAGATTGTTTCTTTCTTTGAGGATTTTACCACATATAAACTACTGTACTAATATTTAATCTATTATTTCAGTGTTTTTCCGAAGGTGTTTGACCTATGTAGATCATCCTTATTTATTGAACAATTTTGCAACACGTTCCATGCTAAATTAATTATTTTCGATGTATATGGCACAATAATATGGTTGAAAATAAGGATTTTGCTTGTAGTGACTCCAAAAGGAAATGCATAGAATCCCTCTTAGTGGCATATGTGAATACATATGACCATTGTCTGGATCTCGATAATAATTCTAAGGAATCGGTACTTGTTCATTTTGCAACTATAACAATTCCCACACTTGAGAGTGGTGGCAAAGCCTCTATAACTACTCTTTCTCAAGAGACAACTTCTCTATCATTAATTTTCACATACAAAATCCCAGGCATGGAATTTGAAACATGAATTAGATACTCAAATCAAAAAAGGAATCTCGTTTTGCTCTCTTCCATGAATGCAAATAACAATTGAGGATGATATATATTCCAATAATCAACCATTCAAAAGAGGCTTGGATTGTGGTTATCATAAATTCAATGAAACAAGGCATAAATGCAAAAATATGATTTTTTATCCAGAAAAGGAAATCAATAATCATAATTTCACTTACGTGCTTAGCCTTAACAAAAAGGACATAAAATTGAATATAAGACCGCAAATATTTGAACATGTAATTTTTTTATAACAATAGAATTCATGATGATTTTATTAAAAAATCCAAATAAGATATGTAATCAAGTTATTACATCAATAGGTGTTTTATTATGAAATAGGTGTTGTTTAGAATGTGGAGATCAATTGCTTTAAGTTTTTTTTTTTAACATAGTGGTGGTTATAATCGAGGGACTCTTACTATCGTCCATAGTAGCATAATTCGGTCATATTGGCCTTTTGTGGACGGAAATTTCGAACAAATTTGAATTCGTCGAATATTCAATCTATTTTTAATACGGATACGGATTAATTTTTAAAATTGATTTTTAAAAGCCAAATTTTAATTATTAAAACAATATAAAATAAATACCTTTCAATTTTATATTTTGTAATTCAATTTAATATGAATACAAAAATGCCAAAAAAAATATGCAAATATAATAGTAGCACTAGATTTATTGGTTACCAAAACATGTGCCCAAAACCACTTACATCCTTGCTAGTTAGGGAGTCAAAGTTAACCCTAATACAAATTAAACATTAATTAATTAATTCCAAATGTAAATAGTGGTAAATATTATTTACTTTATTATTAAAATAATTAATAACTATTAATAACAAAGAGTTTTCTCTCTTATACTAAGGGCATTATATTTTTGTTTTTTAAAGAGTAATTTTGGTTATACGAAATATGTTTAAAAAAAGAATGATTTTTTAAAGTTTAATGGTTGATATTTAATATTTCATTAAAAATATTGTATATATTTAACTATATTAAATGTTATATATATTGTTGTATATTTAATTAAAAATATTATATATAAGAAGTCTACTTCCGTATTTTATTCGTATTGGATTTTTTAGTTACGTATTTTTTCCGTATCGAATCGCATTCGTATCCCTATTCGTACTCAAATTATGCTACTATGCTATCGTCTAGATATGCCATTTTTGGTGAGCAACGTATATAGTTTTGATTGTTTTAATTTGAGGTATTTTAGTAAATGCCTGCGCAATTGTGTTTGGTGAGTATTTTCACATAAAATGGGATGCCATTTTTGGAGAGCGATGTATATAATTTTGGTTGTTTTAATTGGAGCTAGTTTAGTTTATGCCTGACTAATTGTGTTTGGTGAGTATTTCACATAAAATGGGGTGATTGATTATCATTGATAGTGGAACCAATGTTTAGGTCATTTTAGATGAATCATCCTAATTGTTCTTGATTTCTATGCATGTGCATAAATTATGCTATACATCAAATTGTATATGCATGTATACAAATTATGCTATACATCAAATTGTTTAGATTATAATTTAACATGGTAACTAAATCTTGTTTCAAGATCTAGATTTTTTTTTCATTGAAAAAAAAAACTCATAAATTTTTTTCAAGATCTAGATTTACTTTAAAAGAACAATAACTTTTTGACCCTGATAACATTTGATTCAAGCTTACTTCAAGTCACTTTGTAAGAATCGCAACTTATTTTTATGTAAAGCCTCCTTTTTCAACCTATTATTTTTTATTTTCAATAGAAAAAAGTTTCTTGCTATTCTAATGGTGAATAAAAAGAACTTTTGCCCTATCCCACAAATAGTGTTCACTACATCTATATTCCTACTATATATAATCAGTAAAATATGTTAAAAGTTTGATTACATCCATAAGGCGGAGTTCCCATATATCAAATAAGTTACAAAATTCACATTCTTAAATGTGCTCCACGCTTAATCTGCAATCAACTAAATGCAATTCTGATAATAAAAAAATCTTAGAGAACTACCAGATACCAAAATGGTCTATTCAAAATGAAAGCCTGTTAAATCCATCACAAACAGTGTGAATGGACATAATTAGTAAATTGTGATGTTGCCTTCACGAATCAACTACTTGTTTTGAAATTCTTTGAACTGCAACAATCCCTCTGGAAGCTCAATGCCTTGTTTTGATAGCGGGTTTGCTCATTGATTAAAATTCGGGTAGATGTGTTCATAGTGAAACAAAGAGAACTTGTTATGAAGCTCCATGATTCAGGCTTTCCAAGGATCTAGTAAGGAGATCTGTAGATTCCCATTTCCATTGATCCAATCGATAACCCCACGAGAATCACCGAATACATTAACAGTGAGAATACCTCGATGAAAAAGCGAAATAAGGAAGCCCCCACAGTGCAAAAAGATCTGCACGAGTGTTGGTTCCCACTCCACATCTAAAGCAGAGAATATAAAAATGATCCTTACCAATGATGAGGTAAATACCAGCTCCACACGACCCACATCCTTTTTCAACCTATTAAACTAGTAATGACTTGTTTTGTTTTAAAGTTAAGTGATGGAAGTATGCTCATTTCTTTTGTTTAATTATAAAAAAGATTTGGTTTTATTTGTTTCACACCAATGCCCACATGGACAATGTTGAAGATCTCTTTCACATGGAGTGTAGAGAATCTAAACAAATGGATTTCTCAATAAACTAAAAAAATAGAAAAACCACTTTCAACTATCTTAATATTTATAATAAAAATAACTAGCAATTGCTTTATAAGGTGCAAATGCATGTTGATAGAAGGGCCAACTTATAGAAATTAATGATTAGGAAAATTAAATTTAACATTTATTCAATTTTGAAATTAACAAAGTGTTAAGAGAAACCTGATGGCTTTCATTGGCATGAAAAGCAATGATCAAGGGAAGACCTATCAACTATATCTAGCATTTTCATTGTGCTAAAAGGTTGCCAAGTAATAATGATTAAAATAGGGTATGTAAAACCTTGGTGACACCATGAATAATGCCACGATCCAATTTTTTGTGTTTTACAACACTGTGTATTTTTCTTGAAGATGGAGAAATGACCTAAGACAATTGAACCCTTAGGGTAACTAGGAAGTATTTTGTGGCCTCCAAGCAACTAACTATGATGGGACAAGCAACTACATTGTCTTGGTGGAAATTTTAATGTAGTTCATGTTCTAGATTCGTACTAGTTTGCTATTGAATTTTAGGACCACTTAATAACTCATCTAGTTGCAAGAAGAAATAGAGTGCAATTCATTTCATTGTCCCCAATAATAGAAATAAGTTGAAATTGAAGAAATTATGATATATTGTTTTGTTGTTTAAAGATTTGTGCTCACTAAATAACAATTTGTTTAGAAAGGCCTCAGAGCATGGCATTCCACTTTTGACATTAATTCTTACTCTAAATTGATTGATCATTCCATATGATTTCTATTGAGAAAAGTGATGTAAAGAAATATTGTGATTTATTCATGCATCTATCTTAATGGAAGACAATTTTTTGTTCCATTGCACTTCAATGTCTAGCAACATATAGCTTGAAACATTTTTGTGTCGAACTATTTTAGACCTTAAGATCTTACTTTGCACATGTTTGATATTCATTGCATTTTAGCATTAATTTTTATTATTATTATCTATGGTGTTTATTAAATTATAGGTCACTAAATTCAAGGGTTGTCTTCACTACGATAGATTGAAGACTACCCTATAATTTAGTGACCTACAATTTTACAATGTTGTAGATAGAAAAGCAATGCTAAGGTGGAATGAATATAAATATGTGCAAAATACACTCTCAACACCTAAACCAATTTGACCATGTTATTTGCTTCAAAACACATTGAAGTGTAGTGGATTTCAGACAAATAAGTGCATGGATAAAACAATATCTTTCTTAATCATATTCCCGAAATATACATATTATAAATTTAATCAATTAGTTTAGAACATGAATTGACATCAAAAAGTTAAATGCAATGATTGAAGACCTTAGTAAAATGCAATTTTAAAAGACATTCTCCGCTATTTATCATTGTGCTAAAGAGATTTGCTCAGGTTTTTCCTCCCTCATTGTTTTGAGGGATTTCCCGAGGATACATATTGTGTTATGTGTGAATGATTATGTGTATGATTGTTCAATTGATTTCAAGTACTATGTTATTCCGCATTTAAAGTTTAAGGATCAAAGCTCAATAAAATTCAATAGTTCACCTTGTAAATGTCTTGTGCCCATTGTTCATGCCATGTTGAAGCCACTAACGAGAAAGACAAAACAACATAATCGGGTTTGATCTCCATAATTTTCACTATATCCATGGCAAATTCAATCTAGTTACCAATGGCTCTAAGTCAGTGGATGCACGTGGATAACAACTTTGCAATGTTTTCCATATATTTCATTCCATTATTAGTTATTATCATTATATGTGGTCATAGAAGTGTGTTCCCAAATTGCACCAACCAAAATTGAGTCACAAATAATAATTTTGTGAAACAATTGCCTCGACATTGAATAAATCAATAATTGCCAACTCAAACTCAAAATAAAAACAAAACTCCGAAGACAAAAGATGAAAGCAATTCATTGATGCTTGCCAATGAACCTCATTCTTATTGTAAGACTAAACCTCATTGTTGATTTTGAACATCCAAACCCTAGTTCCCATCAAAAAAATTCAACCTTGCTCTCCTCGTCAATTAAACATTATGATAGTCCTCTAATGATCCTAAAGTATTCTCAACATTGACAAATAAATAATATTAATAAGAATATTTTTACGGTGATAAACATTCACAAGAGTTTTAAATTTATTAATGTATAAAGAGTTTTTCACCAACTTGTTTTAAGTAAACACTTCACCCATCACTAAGAAACAACTACATATGTTAAGATATTCTAAGTTAATATTGCATACATAAATTTTGAAAACAAAATATGAGATAAATCCAATGATAATGATGATGGTTGTAAATGAACCTCATTCTCCTGGTAAGACTAAATCTTATTATTATTTTTGAATATCCAAACCCTAGCTTGCCATAAAGAGATTTCAACCTTGTTCCCCTCATCAATTAAATGTATCATAGTCCTCTAATGATCCTAAAGTATTCTCAATATTAACAAATAAATAATATTAATAAAAAAGTTTTCATAATAATACACGTTGACAAGTTTTTTTAATTTATTAATATATAAAAATAAGTCACTTAAAAATCAATTTGAACAATAATAAAACATAAAAATAAGTCACTTAAAAATAAAACATAAATTTCACTCAAAATAAGTCATTTAAAAATCAATTTGAACAATAATAAAACATAAAGCCTTGACAAATTTATAATAAAATGTCATTTAAAAATCATTTGAACAATAATAAAACATAAAACCTTGACAAATTTCATAGTACCATAAGTAAATTATATACTTTAAAAGCTTTATGGAACACAATGTATAAAGTTTTGTCCCCGTCCAAAACAAAAACTGTGTGTGGAAAGGTCGTGAGTACGAATCCCCGCGCTCCTGTTGTGATCAATAAAGGCGAGGCCACTCCAAGCTCGCGTTTAGATTTGAATATCAATCCAAGGGTCGAGAGGAGAGATAAAAGGAGGACGAAGATATTTTCAACGAGCACATGACACGTCAGCCTTGAAAAAAGCAAAGACGATGTGGCCACGAATTATAAATTATATTTTATTTAATAATCGGGAATCTGTTTCTGTGGTCCACAAAGCGGCCTCCGCCTCGCATGACTTTTCTACCCACCGAAATTATTATATTTATTTTTTTAGTTTATCTCATGTCAATTCGGTACACCGGTGCGGCAGGTCGAGATAGACGGCCTAACCTCCAGCCGAGGGGCTCGCGTCGGTAACAGATTGGACTGAGCGGACGTCAGCGCAATGTGAAGATATTTCGGCCGCCCGAAGAGGTGGGCCCGCCGTCTTGATTTTTTTCGTCTTCAGTTTTTTATCCTTCCACGTGGAGGTTTTACACGACCTCGCGATATGATTGAATTTTTTTATAACTTAGTGGTATCTTGAATTTTTTATAACTTAGTTTACCTTTCACGAAATATCAAAGGGTTATTTTAGAAGGCATAGTTTTTTTGAATGAGGATGATGAGTCAGCTCACATTTATATTTATAGATAGATTGATGGCTATTTTTACTTTTTGTTTGACAATTAAATTATGTTAGATTTTGTCATTTTTTAGTATAAAAATAATTTCAAGCTTTTGAGAGACACAAATTTAGATTATTGCATTAAATTTTAGTATATAAATGATTTTGAGTTTTTGAGAGATTCAAATTTAACTTATTGCATTATGGTTTAATAGTTGAGACAACACGTCGCCATGCTATAGACCTAGGTTCTATTTATTGCATTATAGTCTAATGGTTTGGTTGAAATATGTTGTCACCACACCAAAGACCTATACTCAATCCGTTGTGTTGTGCTCCAATGGCTAAAACCAGCATAAATCCAAATCCTAGGCTTTATCAAGCGTCGAGAGGAGGGATCAAATCTTTGGAGGTGCAAACCTCTTCTTAAGTATTGCACTCAACTTTCAGCTTTGGTGTGATTGAGACCAAAAGACACATCTTTTTATTTAAGGTTGACATATAATATTTTTATTATTAATATTTAATACTATTTATGTCCGACATATAATATTTTTTATTATTTTTTATTTTGTTAGGAAAGAACATTACAACATCTCCCCCATACATAGTTTTAAAACCATATGCAAGGCCTCCTAAAACCATGGGTTGTTTAGGAGGCCTTGCACATCGTCTTAAAAACATTTGCAACGACCTCCTAAACCATGTATAATAAAACCATGGGTTGTTTAGGAGGCCTTGCACATGGTTTTAAAACAATTTGCAAGGTCCTCCTAAACCATGTACAATAAAACCATGGGTTGTTTATGAGGCCTTGCACATAGTTTTAAAACCATGTGCACGACCAACATTTTTTGGGGGGAGTATTCAAATTTTTATTTTTTATTATTTTGTTAAGTAGGAACATTACAACATCTTCCCCATATTAGGTTTTTTTTGTGGCCGACATTTATTTTGGAGGATAATTGAAATTTTTATATTTCATGGCTGACATTTACAAGAGGAAAGTTACATGAGGAATGTTACATAACGTTACAAGATCTCCCCCATACTGGGCTGTAGAGCGCCTCTCAGCGCAACAAGTCGCCTCCATGTTAAAAACCCATGTTCAAAGTCTAGCGAACATAAATCCCTTGGCCATATGAATCCATCAAGGAGAAAGAGAAATGCAAACAATATGAGAGAATAAATATAGAGTCCAATTTCCATTCTTTTCATTGTCTTCACAGTTAATCCAATCCAATTACTAGTGACATCAACTTAATAGATGTGTATGGAGAACAACTTTACCATATTATGCATAGATTTCATTTAGTTAGCATTACATTATGTAATCAAACTAGAGTGTCTTAGACTTGCACCAAGTGAATTTGAGCTATGAATAACATTTATGTGAAACAACCACCTCAACATTGAAGAAATTAGAAATTGTCAACTCAAACTCAAAACAAAAAATCTTTGAAACCAAAAAATGTGCATAATGTAGGAATAGTTGACACCAAACCTCGTTTTAGTTGTCAAACTAGATCTCATTGTTGCCTTGAAAAATCCCAATCCTCACTTGCCATTAAAAAAAAACTTTGATGTTGTTCACTAGATAATTTAAGCAATATTTTAGTCCTTGCTAGATTTGAGAGGATTTTCAATATTACTAGATGAATAACCATTAAGATGAACACCATGTTATGGTGTTCCTTTTTTCAGAAAAAAAAAAAAAA
>LPNX010472492.1:0-11270 GCA_001517045.1 Pseudotsuga menziesii
TTGTGACCCTTTGTAGTTGAACCAATGTTTGTGTTGACAGTTCATTGAGGTCCAACAATAGGTATTGAAACTGTTGAAGTGAGGCATTGACATCCTCACTTTTGGTCTCGATTACATGTAGTGTAATTTGAACATTCCTGATCTGCTTCCCAGTGTTGATCAACCTGACCTTCTATGACACACTTCCCTCGGGTACCCTGTTCAATGCTGCATCAATCAAAGAATTGAGGTAAGTGTTTACCTCATAAAACCCATCAGAATTCTTCTTCTTCAAATTTTCCTTTGTCTTCGTTGTCACTGCTTGAATGGCCGCCATAATGGGGTCAACCTACACATCTACCATTAGTGATGTGCCACTGGATTTTGCCTAGTCTTGCTTATTTTTCATTCTGGATTCCTCATAAGGTCACTCGGCCTTTGAATCTATCAGAGTTATGGACAATGTTGCATATAACTCATTCTCACTCAGAGGGTCGGGTAAAGGATCCATTGAAGCATCGACTGGTTGACCCATTCATATTTCTTCTATACTAACTAGTTCTCTCCATTCCATTTATCAGTCATCCATGATGTCCTTGAACTTATCATTAGAAAATTTATACTTTGTGGGACACCACAACTTATCACTCTCAGGCTTCGTGCTTGCACATGAATGGCATCTGGACCTATCACAAATTGAACAATGCATGGATATTTCACCACCGCCTCTTTTGATATCCATGGAACCTTCATGGTTTCTTCTTACAATGCCTCCCAATACAGCCAGAATTATATTGTGTAGTCTTTTAGCTATTCTGACTCCTTTACAAACTATATTTTATGATATCATGCTCCTTTGCAAACCTTTACCACCTCAACATCCATTTGCTGGTAGTCTTCGGACTCCATCCAAGCAACCAGCACTATGAGAATGAGAAGCTAGCTATAAATAAATGGTCACTGACCTGCCTATACTATGAGTCCATCATCGGTCAACTGGTTCATCAAGAACATATACCATTTTATATTCACACCTTACACACATTGTTTCGTGCATTCTATGACACCCAAATCTCATTGGTTTGGATTATTCTTTCTCACCACTTTGGTTGTCAGAATCCTAACTGCAATGCAGACAACCTGCTCATTAATGTTTTCAACTATGTATGCACGCCCGTCACGCTGCAAGTTATATATCTTCTTTAGTTTTTCCACTAGTTTCTTATCATTGTCCTTCCCCCAGAAATATTGCGATGGGTCAGACACCTCCTTGGGAAACCCCTTTGTCTCTTAAATCAGTGCAACGGTGACTGGTACCGGCTGGTCCAGCCACAAGTAGCCTCCATGGAAGCACACTAACAACTTCTTTGTGTAAAGATTGGCTTCCACCAACCTCTAAAAATGTGGAATGTTTATGAGGCCCAACAACCACTATCTCTCCAGTCCTCATTCCCAATCATGTGGAATGCACTCTATTAGGTCATTGCCTACTTGTTTCATGGACACAAATGTGTTAGTTTTTCATCATATAAGCTAGCATTATGATCTTAGAATATTTTCACTGAGAGAATAACAAGCACAGCAATAAAACATAAGCAAATCACAAGAGACAAGAGACACAAAGAGTTTTCCTCGGGGAAACCATAAAGGAGAAAACCCCGCAACTTCCTCAGAGATAGAATCAGCACCAAAATAGTAAAATCCCCAAAGCAATAAGATGCACTACTGACAGCAATAGTCTTCTTCTTGTCTAGTCCTAGTGTATTTTCTTCCTCACTTATGCGCTGCACTTGAGTGAGTGTATCATGTGTGTGATAAATAAAGAGGATCACTCTCTATTTATATTCTTTCGTTCACTTAAAGTGTGCTCAATCATGTCGGCCTCACTTAACAATTACTTACTAGAGCCAACATCTCTAGGAGTGTCTAATAACCCTAGTGCCCCGAAACTGTGGGGACTTTAACAATGACTTGACATGACTTGTTTACATTATTGATCCCCCTGATCGAAACATCGGGGCATGACAACATGACTCAAATACATGATAGATACATCCTGGAATAAAAATCAAGTTACAATACATAAGATACATAGATGAATACATTCCAAAGTTACAAATACATCAAAAAAATGGGTCTACTATAATGTCTGTCATTGCTAGAATGTCATGATCATCATACTTCATTTTTGTGATGGAGGGGACGATGTCCATGGTACATTGCATGCCCTGTGATATCACCTACATCCTGACCAGATACCTCTAGTTCTTTGTCAGTTTCTATGGCTTCGCACTAGGTCGACACAGAGGAACATAACCAAGGATGTACGTAGTGGAAACATCAATATGTGTCATGGATTCCTTAGCCCCAGATGTCAATGGTCCCATATCTTGGGTTGCCTCTTTTTCTTCTCTCACAGAAGTTCATGTCGTTGTTTTCTTCTGCACGGGGGGTATGGGCCATTACACCCTTCTCTTCTTCTTAGGAATCGATGATGAAACCATCGACATGTTGATGAATTCTTCTTCAATGGGATCTCTCATAATGGATGAGTCTCTTCTGCTTGAACTCTCTATCAATATCAACTCAATCGCCATCCCTCATAACTTCCCACCAATTCACAATGCGGCACCTCAACCTCACTCTTCTCTGTAATTCACTTTCACAACGCACCACAACACACTCTAATCACCTCTGCAAGAGTAGTATTCACAATAAAAGTACCTCATTGAGGAAAAATCATGCTTCAGTGAGGGCATGCTATTTTAACCCAAATTGAAAAGGCATGTCATATATGGTGCATATTCCACGGATCCCCTTGGTCTTAACATGTATGGGAAGGAGGGGATGGTAACCTCCTAGGTGTCCCCCACAAAGTTAGGGTTTTCGGGGTTCCTGATAAGTGCTTGTGAACTCAGCAGCATGTGGTTTTATCCCAGGTGTCAAGGTTGTGATCAATCTATCAATAAATAAAAGCAAAAAATAAAAGATTCGTTGGAAGCAGCATCTCTAAATATAAATTAAAAAGTACATACTGAGTAGCAACATATATAATCTCTATGTCTCAATCCTTTAATGGCATCCTATGGTCGAAGCACCCACCCCGAATGTTCAGTATGTGCACGGTGTTCCATTTTTTGTTTACTCCTAGTTTTTATCATTTATTTATTCCCCACCCTGTCCTAAGCACATCGTTGATTGGTCAAGTCTAATTCGCCAAGCGTTGTAGCAACACTTCTCCTCGGTGCACTTCACACAAACACACTCGGTATGAATTTCACGTTAATAGAGCCTTACCATATCAGTACTTCAGTGAATGTCTTTCTTTCCTGGATGTAACGGATGACTGGATGGAATGGATTATTGGATGGAATTGAATTGCTTTAGCATAATGTGTCTGCTTGAACTCCTATCTAGTGCTATATATATATATTCCTAGTAAAATCATCTGTTGTTTCTTTTATAGACCTTTCTCCTTGCCCGGTGCGGACAAGCAATATAGAACCTTCTGATTCCTTTAATTCCAAATGCCACAATTTCTCTAGATCATCATCTTCCTCTGGTTCCAAATATACCTTAGCATAGTACTGGAAGGTCCACGACTATGGTGACATGACTATGGTCTGCTTGCTCAGTGGTGACTATGGTCTACTCAGTAGTACTGAATTGGCTCATCAAAGGCTGTCCTGGCTAGGATCAGTTAGGATTTCTCCAACCAAGTGAGTGTTCAGAGTACTGAGTGTCTTCGTGAGGCCATTTTATGACAATAAGTTAGAGGTGCAAGTTGGCTCATCAAAGGCTGTCCTAGCTAGGATCAATATAAATGGCTTTGTTTGGCTTAACGTTTAATAATGCTTAGAATGAAGATGCGTTACTTACAATGCACTTGTTTAGGATCATCGGCAGACACATTTTTATTCACGCTATAAAGGCTATGCAAGTAAGTGGAGGAAGGCAGGCAGACAGATTGGATTATTTAGACTGATCGCTAGTTTTGTGGGTTTCCTAAGAATCCCTTGGAGAATGAAAATAACAGTACGAAGTGAATCAAGCCGTTAAAACTCTGCTAATATTGGACAAATATTTAAGCCCTTGAATGAACTGGGAAAGAAAGCTTGTTCTTCTCCTTTAGGAATAGTACAAGCCCTTATCTCTCGACCCGGGTAAGTCAAGTGTTTGTCATTACGCTTTTTGGTTGGCGATTGGAAGCATCAAACCACTACTTGAAATGGATGGGCAACATAATAATGGTTCCTTCACCATTATTCCCTAATGCTCTGACTTGTGCTGTTACGGCATTCGCTAGTGTTCCAAGATGTGGTGTTCTAATATGAGCATATGTTGCTATAAGCATCTCTAGTTGTTTCTACAAGTGCTATAGCTCAGCATCTCAAAAATCATAACAATGAACTGATATGATGACTCTCCTCATATTATAGTGACGATTCAACCATGTGAATCTTCTCGTGATCATTATGAACAAATCCTCCATTACTCACCCAAATACGTCGGTGATCCTCTCAATTCAACGGTTGGATCCACCATTAATGTGTGTCTCATCCAGGAGCATTGTTGGTTCACGGTTTTAAATACTGTATTTATTGCTAATTTGACTTTGTCACTACCTTGTGGCCATTGGAACATGACTCCATAACTGTGACATTTACTCCTCTGCTTGCACAACCACTTCCATCTAGCTTTCGATCCTCTCAGCTATCATCTTACAAAAAAAAAAAGTTATTTATTTATTATTTTATTTTATCCTCCGTAGTACCTTAAATATCACACACCACTAGGGTCGTTCTCTAGGGCTTCATCTTGCTACAATTCAGCATCATAGGCATCATCACACCATCTAGTTATTGCAATTATATTGTGCCTCCTGCAATAATGGAATTGATAACATATGGACCTAGCCAATGCATTTGAAACTTACCTAGATGTTTGGAGAACTGCTATCATACATCAACAATAGGTCTCCTTACTAAAAATTCTTTTTCTTGATATGTCGATCATGCCAATATTTATGGTGATCCTTCTCAACGCGCTGGTGAAAACCTGCAACAAAGCAATATTCCTCTAGTCTCACTAATTGAGCTAGGTGTTCCTCTAATGCTCATTCATCATCCATTCCTTCCGCTACAGAAATACTCAAAATCATAATGATGTACTCCATTGGCATGAATGCCTCCTTCCCATACACCAATTTGAATGGTGTCTGTCCTGTCAATGTTTTGGAAGTTGTACGACACACCCACAATACTGCTGGAATATTCAAATCACAGTAATAATGTTTTACATTGCACACCTTTGTGAGCACGTGATCCAAAACTTTGTTGAATGCCTCAACTATCCCGTTTTCTAGTGGATGATAAGGGTTACTCTTCTTATGTTGTATCTGAAGCTCCTATGTTAATGCACTAGTAGTGCGATTAATGAAGTGACTCCCTTGATCGCTCATCAATACCTTTTGGAAACCAAATTGGGTAACAACATTTTCAAATAGAAACCTTGATATTGTCATAGCGGTGTAATCTATTACTTGTGCGGACTCCTCGCATATCGTCAGATAGTCTGTTGCTGTGATGATGTACTATGCACAAGTTCTCTTTCTAGGTGGGTTGGTTGGTCCCATGAATTCCACTTCCCATTTATCGAATGGATGCAATATGACTTGAGGTACTAGCGATATCTCATCACTCCTTGGTGGTTTTCCAGTCCTTTGACAAACATCACAAATTTTGTGCATAGTCCATTGCATCCCCGTTCAGATTTGGCCACCAAAGTCTTATGCTGAGCACCTTCCTGGTAGTAGCGCGACCTCCATAGTGTCCACCTGCAACACTTGTATGTGCCTCTTCCAATACCTTCCCCTATTCATTCAGTAGGACACATCGATGTCATGTCTCATCTGGTCCCAACTTATAGAGTTGTCCAATGATTAACTAGAAATTCATCGCTCGAACAACCAATTGCTTCTTCTAACTTGTATTAATATATTTTGGTGTTGTTTCCACTACCAAAAACTAAACCATTTACTCATCGAATTCGTCAACCATCTCAACTCTAAATAATTGCACATAAGTTAATGCATCTTTAATGTTTCTTGGTTCTTCACTTCTCTCAATCCGTGATAAGTGATCTGGTGCTGCATTCAAGCAACCTGGCTTCACAATTATCTCAAAATCAAACTCTTGAAAGAGAAGAAGACAACGACATATATTCCCCCCCAACACAAGCTTATTTACCAGGTATTTGAAAGAGAAGTGATCGATAAACATATTCAAATGACCTCCATGTTGTACAGGAATAAACACCTTACAACCGAAGGTCTGGGGTTACCAACATACTCAATCAACTTGCAGACAATTGACTCTAGAGTGCAATAAAGGAAACAAGAGGATTCAAAAGACTCACCTGATATACAACAATTGATCCTAGCTTGTCCTATTCTGCTCTGCTCCTCCTCCAAAGTCTTCAGGGATGCTTTCTCCTTCACCTGTAAAAGGTCAGTCTCCCAAATACAAGATGATTCATATATATAACAGGGTTAGATAAATCATATACAGAATGTTAAAACATAAGCGTTTATCAAACCAAAACACTTGAAACACATATGGAAGAAGGATTCTCTTTATTAACAATAATGAAAGAGTTCAGATTACAACCCAACGCCTGAGACAAGGACTCCTCTGTAGACAAAGGATTCTGAGTTCCATTGCTCCAAAGACTTCTGTATAAACTTCGCCGGCATAAATTTGCTCTCAAAGTATAAGTACCAAACACCCTCCCCAAGGCCTATATTTATATGGATGAAATAAGGCGGTTTCAAAGGTTGAGGAGGTTGAGACAGTTAAGGTGATTAAGGTAAATGGCTTAACTAATCTCAAATAAACACAATATTTTATTTTAAATGTCAAAGGGACATATCCGCAGGTATCAAGAATGACAACTCGCGTATGATCATTGATTTGCTATAAGAGCAACCCGCGTATACATCCATATGCAACATGCAAAAACCAACACTCGTGTATGATCCATGAGTTGCATATATACAGAGTCGCGTATATGACTTGACATAGTTAAAAAGTCAAAGTAACCAGCTGGATGGATGATGAATGTAGTTTATAATCAACCCATCTATAGTGTTTTGGGAAAACCTCAATCCATAGATGCCCTTTTGTGTGCCAACATGAGGGATGTCGGCACTCGGACGGAGAGGTACCATTCAGGTGGATAACAGATGCCCCCTAATGTGTGAGGTTAGAGGGAATCGATGGCCGAAATACATTATAATATTTATCTTTGGAGAACTCAAAAATCCAATGGAGGAGAGAGAGTTCCTGAAACAAATACATAGTAATGTCATATACAAAGTTACATCTGAGGATGCTATGTTCAATTTACTGGAACACTAGCTCATTTACAATATTGGAGTACATCATATGATATGGGTATAAAACCACCTATATTACAAAGGTGGATCGAAGGCACAATATACGATAATGATGAGTCTTCAAAGATCTGGAAGTTGTATATAGGAGTAGAACATAGTCTTGTACAACTTAGTCCATAAGGAAGGAACTAAGGTCTTCATAAAGGATCCCAAAGAACCAGTACAATCCAAGCCATGTGAATAAGGGTAAGCCGAAGTCGAACATAGAAAGGATTCAATAGTTTGTCGATCAATAGGTGATAATCAACAACTGAAGCAAAGGAATTCACCAATGATGGAAGTGAATCCTGAGGTACTATCATCGAAAATCTAGGTCTTCATCATCAGGAAGTGCTAAAACAGAACCGTGCTGTGATAAGGAAGGCAATAGATCCTCCAACAGATCACAAGAGTGACTAGGAACTGGGAAAAAGAAGTGAGACACAAATAGATAACAGATATAACAATGATGGGATCAAGCTATAGATTAGACATTGGGAAGAGTCCTTGAACAATGAGCACAACAAAAAGATGACCCAAGGCAGTGTATAACTTATAGATAGAACAACTAGACTTATCTGTCATGTAGGAGACATGATCAGATTCCCCAGGTATAATGGACAAGAGGAAGAGTAAGAAACTCAAAAGTAATAGCTGAACAAAAGTGGAAACTGAAACATGGATATCGGAAAACAAAGAGTGCTATGTTAAAGGGTGACATGCTACCATTACTAAAAACAAGAGAAAACTTCTTCCTTACCTTCTCTATTAAATTTTAACCAGTCCAAGAAATTCAACTCGGTTCCCTCTTCATTTTTTAACAACCTTGAAGAGATGGGAAAATAATGCTTGATAGTGTCACTAATTCGTGGATTTAATGATCCCAAACTAGTACATACTCAGCCAGTGTTTTCACATTTAGAGAGTCTGAAAACTCCAAAGAAGACTCCAAGGGGGTCCTTTTTCATCCAATTTAGTCTCCTAAGGTTGAAAAAGTATAAAACAAACCACAAAAGAACTCTCTTAACTTCCGAAGAAGAAAAGGTGAACCTTTTTCATACTTAGTCAGCAAGGTCCGAAAAAGGTTAAATTACCACCTACCCAACGCTCCTTCTAGAACAGCATAAAATAGCTTGAGTTTTACGAGTGTGAAGGAAAGAAGGATCACTCAGAAAGATCCATTTGGTTACGAGAAATGGGGCTTACAACAATAAACTCATTGCTTTGTTCTTAAGTCTTTAACGAGCATGACAAAGACACAAAGTACACTCAGAATCTTTTTCATGTTTGGGTCCAGAGCACGAAAAAGAGAAAACTAAGCTCAAACCGGGTGTTCCTTTTGCGTAAATTTAATCCCTCAGGTCCGGAAAAGTGATAAACCTATGCCTGAGAATACTCTTCTCAATTCAAAAGAAAAGAGAGTGATCCTTTCTCGTATTATTCTGCATGGTCCGAGAAAGAGATAACCTACCACCAATGCAGATTCCTGTTCACATATTCTTAACGAGCTTGAACAGACGAGATAACTCGGCAGTTAATTTTATTTTGAAGGAGTCAGACCTGGGCCTAAAGAAACTCCATAAGGGCAGGGAGTCCTATAAAGCGATAGCTTGCAAAATGAGATTCAAAAGAAGCTCTATTTGGCGTGAAAAATAGCTAAGAGGATACCCCTAAACCTGAAATAGTTGCGGCATGAGTACCAAAGGATGACATAGGCATATAAGAAGGATACTCAAGAAAAAGGGTCCTAGCCATAGAAGAACAATGGTAGAAACAAGGGACTAATAGTTTAGAATACCATAGTCCATGGAAAAATGTTGAACGCTAAGGTTAATGTGGAGTGAAAAGATGCCAACATGTATTGGAAATAAAAAAACCACCCTAAGGAAGCAACAACACTTTGTAAAAAGTGATAAACTTGTTCCAAGGCACAAAGAGCATGGTATTAGTTAATTGACATTTCAAACTATAGAAAAAGACCCACTTTATGAAATATAATTTCTATAAATAGTTTGAAAAATAAAATAAAACTCACCATTTGAAATTTTGATCCATAAAAAACAAGTTTTACCTTCTACCTTTGATCGATCATTGTGGACAATTGGACCGAGGAAATCGAAATCCACCAGCTATAGGTAAGCTTACACCCTAAGCTCTTCATTTTGATCCAAGCAATTATGAGTTTTGATTGTTAATTCCATTTTTAAAAGTGTCCTTAAATATAACACGGTGCATCCGTGGGTTGCTGATATGGAAAATCGCGGATACGCATTATATATGCGGGTTGCTTAACTAAATAGCCGTGGATGGTATGCAACATGTCTAAATAGACAGTCGCGTATACTGCGTGGAGGACACAAGCTTAAATATATGTAAAATTTTGTGAATTTTGATATGGAAATACTAAATCAAATTACTTGTATTTGCTAGGTAAAACATGGTTCTAGAATGGAGGCAAAGGGAGCACAGAATAATGGACCAAGCGACGCTCCAAAGTGTGCCCACTATACAGGCCTTGCAGACCAGTGGGATACTGAAATTATTTTGTACATCACCCATGTGGGCCAATGTCTACATACTTGAGTTCATGTTTAATTATTGGGATCATGACCTGGGGATGTTCAACCTACAAGGTGAAACCTTAAATCTTACCATGGAAATATTTAATTACCAGGTTGTCACGATGGGGGGCACCGGTGAACTTGGAGGGCACTGGTAGAACTTGGAGGGCACTGGCAGGGGCGCTGACCCCTTAAGTGTCCAAAACTATGTTGATGTGTTCTGTACACTGGGTACACAAAGAAGAGGAACCAACGTTCCAATTGAAAATATCCGATATTTTACTCTCCAAGTATTAGCTAGCACCATTGTGAGAATATCAGGATCTTCATCTTTACATTTGGCCACAAGGAACCAAATGAGGGTGGCAGTTGACTATTTTCGAGGTGCTCTATATGGTTGGTGCTTGGGAGTTGCCTCCATTATGAGGAGACAACTATCCGATTGCAAGAGAGGAAGATGCAAGAATTTTGGCTATGCAAGCATATTGGTAGCGTTCTTCTTCTTCGAGAGTACCAGTATTGAGCCCTGCCATACTGCTACCGGTCAGATCTCCACGTCATCCAAGGTTGAGCAGGTGGGGAGATATCCTTCTCCGTCAAGGAGGAGGAGGCATAGTACACAGTTTCTATGATGATGACTTCTACACCTGGTGGGAACGACAGTTGCCGGTGCTGGATCAGTTTCCATACGCTGGGATGGACTTCTGAGGTGACCCTGACCTTGTCCTCCCTCCAGGAGGAGCATGAGGAGAGCTAGGTAAGTAATTTTTAATTTTTTATCATTTTCAAATTTTTATGAATTTTCCAATGATAGATATATACATATGTACAAGTATTAACCCTATTCATGTGTCAAAATGCAGATATTGGACCGGTTTGCCTTGAAGGGAACCCTCGCATGTTTGTTCGTCCTGTCGTGGGTGAGGATCCGGGATTGATTAGGGTACTAGAGGGGAAGTTGGCCAGGCTGACCCAACAAGTACCTACGATATGGATTGAGCATATCCCTACAACCATGCAGGATTTTGTTGTAGGGGTTCCACCGGTTTGGATACATTTTTTTCAGACGAGTGGTTAGAGCAGTGCTCGTATACATAGAGGCAGTGGAGGATGCCAAAGCTAAGGAGGCTGAGGAAGTTAGAGCACAGAGGGATAATGGGGACCAAGGAGGTCCTAGTGGCCAGGGTGGCCCTGCTTAGTTCTAGGGCATTTTTATGGACGATGATCCACATTTTTGTACATTTTGTATATAACGGGATATGAGGATCAAACTTGACCTATCTATGAAAAAATAT
>LPNX010472513.1:2993-45281 GCA_001517045.1 Pseudotsuga menziesii
TAATTGCTCAAGTGGATTTCCTTGGCATCTACATGATATCAAATCACATGGTACTTTGTGTTGATGTTCTTGGTTCGATCATAGAAGTTGGGATTCTTGGACAACTTGATTGTAGAAATGTTGTCAACCAACAAAGGAGTGGAATTCACTTATTCCTCCCACAAATATTCAAGTATTTTCTTGAGCTACATAATATCCTTTGTTGCTTTTGTCATAACCACATATTTTGTTGTTGTTGTGGAATCTATGGGAATTGACTGTTTGTGTGATATCCAGGAGATAGACGTTGATCCAAGGCTCGTGAGGTGGCCTAAAATAGACATTATAGTCTCTTTTTCGCCATCAAATTTTGAATCAGAATATCCAATTAGGTTGAAGTCATCCAGCTTAGAATATTGACTCCAAAATCTTGAGTCCTCTTCAAGTATTTTATAATCCTTTTGGTAGTAGATCAATCTTCTTCATAAGGCTTTTGCATGAACCTAGAAAGGATCCCAATAATGAATGCAATATATGGTCTAGTGGCGATGAGGTAAATAAGACTCCTCACAAGTTGTATGTAAACTTCAAATTCCATTCCATTAGAGTAGAGAGAGGCTTGCACTCTGTCATGCCATATTTGTTCAACATCTCTCCAATAGACTTCTTGTGGGAGATGAATATGTACTTGGGGTTTTGAGTCACTTCATTTCCCAAGTAGTAGCGAATTTGTTCGAAATATGTCATATCAAATCCATTCTTCAATTATTTCTTTATGGATTCAATATAGCTTTCATTGTTTCCTGTGATCAAAACATCATCTACATACACCGCAAGATATACAACAAATATTCCAATTTTCTTTACAAAAATGTTGCATCATTAAGATTAAAATGTTTGAAATTTAACTTCAAAATATGCTCAATTAACTTTTCGTACCATGCGTAGGGTGCTTGTTTCAAGCCATACAATGACTTCATGAGTTTCCATACCTTTTGTTCTTACCCTTGCACAACAAAGGATTCCAACTGAGACATGAAGACATTCTCTTTCAAGTCTCCATTCAAGAAAGTGGTCTTTACATCCATGTGATGAACTTCCCATGCATTTTGTGTAGCTAAATAAAACAAATTACATATGGTATCCCATTTTTCTATGGGGGAAAAAGTCTCCTTATAGCCAATGGATTCCTTTATGTGCAAAACCTTTCACCACAATACCCCAAGCCTAAGCTTATGTTTTTCAAGTGAGCCATCTGATCTGTACTTGTTCTTGTGGACCCAATTGCAACCAATGGTTTGGTTATGTTATCACACATTTAGTAGGTGGAGCTACCATGATTGCAATTGACCATATTTTGTCCTAGTTTAGTGCTATTCCTTTGCATTGATGATAAATTTATCCATGATCATTAGTAGCAGAGTATTCTCTTGAGCTATCCAGAGCCTACCGAGCAGCATTACAGATCCCCTTATCATGAATTAGCTTAGCAGGATCCCATTGATATTATTTTGTTTTATCCATGGTTCCTTAGCAGAGTAGGAAAATGGTATATTTCCTTTTCCCCCATGCAATTAGTGGTATTCTTTAGATTTATTACCAGAGAGAGGAATATGGATGAGCAGGTATATTTGTTGCATTTAGGTGTTATTGTTTGTCTCTCTTTCTCACCTTAATAACTTTAACTTGACATGATGATGTACAATGTTGATGTTGTTTTCTGGTTGTTATTGACTTGCTACTATGAGTGGATCTATGGTCTTGAATGGTAATATTTTTTCATATGCTCCCACCCATTTGATTTTATCCATGAATTATGAATTGAACTTGTGTGATTGAGGAGATTCTCCCACTTCGACCTCTGTATTAGATAGCATCCATGTTATCTTGTTTCTCAGATTTGAGTTGTGTGACATAACTTATCAAAATACTTGACCCTTTTAGGATGAAGGAACCCATTAGTGTTGGGTCTTGAGCCTAGGTGAGTTGGGTTTCTAAAGGCTTGACCTTTTTGGTCGGTTTCCCTCAATTTTTGGTCCTGATTTGCAGATGATTCCCGCTAGATAACCCCATGCTTCACTTCTAGGCCAAGAGTACTCGTTGGTGTTTTGACATGAGATAAGGATGGCTAGTTCCTCAAGTGGTATCATCTAGACTCGAATCAAGTTGTACCATAATCATTACATACATAATAATAATTTGCTATACCAAGAAATGCAGGCCAAGAAGCCTTATGAAAATATTGAAAGATCATTGGAATTAAAGGTCAAATAAAAGCAGATGTGCAATGATTGAAAATCAAAATGACTGTTGGACCTTGTTTTAAATGTAATTATTATTTCCTCATGGAGCTTATGGGCATGGATGTTAGATGGAGTAAGGGAATTCTATTTCTAAGAGTCCCCTAGAACCTGGGTTTAAAGTTACAGTCAGTTGTGCACTCAACACAACTATTCTAGAAAGGATCCTCATGGAGCTTGAATCAGGCATGGAAGTGTCCCCCATACTCTAGTATAATGATCATAACCTCCCACTTTAGGAAAAATGACCAAATAGACTATGTTGGATAAAGGAGGATTAATTAATCCTAACAGTTATGTCTACCCCCTTTGCCTCTAAAATTGTTTCGTCCATGTCCTCTTTTACTACCTTCCCCTCTAGATAAATCATTGGATTGTTTCTTCTCTTTTTGACCAAGACATATAGTCTCTCCAGTAGGTTGAGTCTTATTCCTTACGAATGATTTCTCATGTTCTGTAATATTTTCCACCATGTCAAATACGAGGGACTTCATTAACCACCAGCTTGCATGGACTCAAGGTAGTGTGAATATGAATAGTAGAGGCCCTTGATAAAGGCTATCATCAAACAAATCCATACCTAGGATATTAAAAAGAGGTATCAATTTTCATGTAAAAACACGTGGTATTATGTTTTCCTTCAATTATTCAATCATGTTTGTATTTTCCTCAACCTCCTTGTGTTCCATTCTAATGCAACCACATGTTCCTTATTATATTCCTTTAATTTCTCCATGACATCTAGGTTTTTCATTTTGAATATATGATTTTTTTTCTTGCAAGTTTAAAATATGTTGCTTAGATTGTGTCCTTGATCCCATGTTTTCCTTCTACAATGGTTTTCTATTTGAGAGTCTCATCCTTAGCTTCTACTAGTAAAGCTAGGAGATCCTTTACCCTAGACTTATCCCTCTCTATTTGGATATCTTCATGAGCTTCCTTAGAGTCCTTTTGTGTGGTAGTAAGTGAATCATTCTTCTCCAAAATTAGAGTACACATATTCTCTTAAATGGCTAAGTTTTGGTTTCCTAAGGTGTAGTTATTGGCCTTATGGTTCCTATTGGTCCTACTGATGGGATTCTTGTAGTGGTATTTATAAAACTACTTTGAGGTGTCCCATATAAACTAGGGTAGTTGTTATATATCTCTAGTATCTTCCTATATCCTAGCATAGGTATCCTCCTCTTCTTCTTTCCCATAAAGGTTCTATCTTCTTCCACTTCTTGACTAATCTTCATGTGTGTTGTTATTTTTTTATTTGTACACATGTATTTTCTCCAACGATCTCTTTATTTTTATTTCTTGACTCCCATATTGTTGTCCCCAGATTATATTGGCATACAAGTCCAAAAACTCTGCTTTAATCATGGTTAGGAACTCATCTCATTTTATCAGGTAGGCTTTGTTTGTCAATGCATCTTGAATAATAAGTTTTATCATCCCATGATGGGTTAGTAGGGTATGTGTTCTCCCTACCTACACCTTGTCACTTGAATGTGTAAGGATCTATCATAAGAAATAATGAATGGTTAAGTTTTTCTTTGTCTTTTGGAAATAGAAACACCTTATCTTGGGTAGTATCCTAAAAATATAAGTGTGAACCATGATATTTATCCCCTCAAATTTGATATATTTCATGATGTGTAAGGCATATCCCCTGCACATATGGCGCACATACCCAAGTGTAATATAGATTATGAAAAGGGTATTGATAATGCATAACAAGCTGAATAGAAACTAGTGCACTTGTGGGATGGCCGTAAAAAATGGATGCCAGATGGTTTGGTGGAAACCACTAGTTGTGTGATGGAGATGGTTGGTGTTGGAAATCATGGAAACTTATCTAGGTGATATAATTTTTTCACATCCATGTAGTACCTCAAGTCTGTCGACTTGGAGGGGAGAGTTTTGCATCTCCCAAAAATACCAAACATTGAACATGGAGCTCTTGGTGTCTTATAATTGTTTGGTGGATTGTGGTGAGTAGAACCACTAATGATGGCATATTGATGATGTCACTGATAATCGATAATCTCTATACTAGGAGAAGAACCTCCACAAAGGAAAATCTTGGTGGGTATGCCCTAAGGGGCTTAGGGTGATATTTGAGACACATATGTTCTAGATGGACAACTCGTTTTATGCACAGTATGAGGCATTGAAATGAGTAATGTGTTCATTTTCCACACAATCTACATGGTTGAGTGGGTTAAGAGAAATTAAGCTCATCTTCCAAACTCTTGGTCGACTGGCATGGAAGGGTATGATAATGTCGGTTCTTCTAGGTATCATGTGAGTATGATTCCCACATGATGAATACCCATGAGGATGTGACACCAACAATGCTCGTGCATCTGGTGGCGATGCCTCTGGTGCTAGTGCCTCCCGTGGTAGTGTCCTTTGTGTGGGTACAAATGTAGTGGCAATGTTGATGGAATTGATTTCAATACTCATGGTTGTCAATGAGTCTTGAATTCAAGGGATATTGATACAATAAGGGTATAATGTTCAAACTAAGAACATATTGTGCACACGTGTTTAGCGCGTAATGACTTTCATTTCATCTTAGTAATGGGGGTAGTTGACGTGGTTGATGTGCTCTTTGTTGAAGTGTTGGGGGCATGGGTTTACACTAACTAGGGTGTTAAACAAATTATTGAGCTTCAGAAAGGTGGAGCACATTTTAATATCATGTCTCGGTTACCTTCATAAAGCAGATGAATTTAGGAGCGAGAGTAGTACTAGGTAGTACTACGGATTTCAACTTGGGTTTTTTTATGCCCTTGATAATAGGTTTATTGACTACCAGTGTTGGTCGGGTCACAAGTGATTTTGTCACATTTGGAGGTCTATGTGTGTCTAAAGCTAAAATGGGTATTAAGGCCATAGGAGGCTCAAATGGTGCACTTGTAGGTGTCACTCGGATAAACTCATAGTGGGGTAATGGATTAGAAGGAATCTTTGGGTAAGGTGGTAATAGATACCACACATGTATTCCCAAAGTGAGTCTGGGAAATGTATGAGCCATGATTGGTGTTCCTTGTACTCTTGTGGGGGGGATACAAGAAAGGGATTTGAAAAATAGGTGGTATTCATGTGTTTACTGTTTGGTTAATTCCATGATTGGTAGGAGGGATTGATGCTAATGTGGAAGGAGCTTGAAACTAATATTTAGAGGTGAAAATAGTGTACATGAGACCATTTATGGATGTGGGGATTTCAACTGAAGGGACTGAGTATGCCCCCAATAAGTCACAATCTTTGTAAATTCCCAAACTAATATCAACATATTGGGGGGGATTAAAGGATCCTATGGTGGGTAGGATGTTATCTGAATTTGTGTTGGTGTGCAGGTCATAGTAGTTGAGTTAGTCAAGGGTGATGATTTTCTCAGTATGAGGGAACATCATGACATGGAACAATGATGAGGAAACTTCCTTCATGGCATACATATAACTACATCCCAAAAAAATGACGTAGTCAAGCTACGCATAAACTACTTCAACATCCAAAAGTACCATTTACACCCTAGGTCAATGGGAGCATTTGGTACAAACCCAAAGGTTTTGATGGCCTCTTGTCATAAGCACAAAGATCGATAGATGAGGGATCCAAGTTTGGTGAACCAATGTCACATGCCCCAATTTTGTAAAATAATGTTATCTTATTTTGATTTTATTCCAAGACATTATGTTAAATTTAATGCTAAGTTGAAACTGATGACTCAGCAGAGTAAGGATGTGGAATGCAATTCTGAATATTTATTTTTTAATAAATAAAAGTGGAGACAACAGCTTGGGAGAGCTGTTACAAAGAGTGTTACTGGTCAAGTTGGTCGAGGGAACTAGGTGGAGAGCAAAAAGACAAGTGGCAGCATCCTCAAACACTTCCTATGTTGCAGGTGGCAACCTCCCTACATTTGGGGTCATGATCCCCCAAGAAAGTGGGATCATAGCAGGTGGCTCAATTAATGACAACTAACCAAAAAGACATAGGCAATCTTAATAAAAGTACCCAATGTAGAGAGCCGAGGCTGCTCATTCCAGGAGAAGAATCATTCAAGTGAATGCACTTCAAGGAATTCATTGGGAAGGGAAATTTTGAGGAAGGTGTTTGGGGGGTAAACTGTAAGAAGGTGATCTAGTACAACTTTGCAGCTGAAAGATCTTACTACAGTATGCAGAGTTGCTATTGAGTCTCAGGACTAGTACTTTGTTGTTTTCTCCACCTAGTTCCAACCAAGGAGACCAGAACAGGCTCGGGGGTCTTGAGAAGTCATTGTTTGAGTGCTCTCCAGGAGTTGGTAGGGAGGAACGGCCTCCCCTTGCCGTTGTCATCCAACTTTACAAACAGGTTCTGTTATCTTTTAATTTATGTGTTATAGTTTATATATGTGTGTGAACAAATAATGAATGATTAAATGTTATGCTGTAAATTGTTAAGTTGAAATTTCTTAGTTGTTTCAAGGCTGAATCTGTACTTTGATGGAAGATAAATCCTACCTGTGTTTTTCCCCATCTGGAGTAATCTAGATCGTACTCTAGCACAGGTAGTGTGTTTAAATGAATGAAGTATGAAAGGAATATGAATGAATAGAATACTTATGTTTTTCTGAGTATTGAAATGTTTTCTTTCAGTAGATAGTTATTATTACAGAAAGATTATTAATCTGTTCGTAGAGTTATTGGAAGAACTAGATTGAGTATTTAAAATATCAGAAAAGAAACTAGAAACATATCACTTACTAACAATAGTATGTTTAAGCATATAACTCATTCTTCTACATAGTATCTGCTTCTATAAACTCTACATTTATACTGAAATAGAAGAACTAGTATTATTAGTTTAAAGTTACCATTTATGTTAAGAAAAGATGTAAAATAATACGGTTAGTTTATCTCTTTTCCTTTAGTGCTAAACAATTTACCTGCAACTATCTGAATTCTAAATAAGAACTTGATAAATATTACAGTATTCTTCTCTTAGTATTAATAACTAAAGTACAGTAGTAACCTAAGCTTAAGTTATTATTAATAAGGGACTGTCCTTATACACTTACAGACAGTATAAATGTAGAGTGTATTGACAGGTAGGAAGTTCTTATTTTCTTTCAGTAAGCTTACAGAAATAATTTTATTAAATAAACACAATTGTTATAGACTGCTCTCAGTCTTGTTTAATATACAAATAAATACCAACATAAACTTAAGAGGATACATTATTCATAGATAATAATATTATTAATACAAATATTATTATTATTAACAATAAACAGTGATGTTTATAAATTAATAATTCTTAAAAACAAACTGAAGAAAACTGTGTAACAGTAATCGAATTAACAAAATAACAATACATAAATTAATATTGTACAAAAGTTAAATAGGATAAACCCTAGTTCATTTTCTGAGCGTAATCTATTTGTATTTTTATATACTGTAGTAACCTAGGTTAAACATAAGTTAGTTCTTTTAAAAACTATTAAAGAACCAACTAAAAATATTAAGCACAGAAATGAAACACATTACTGATCAGCATTTACAAAATGTGTTTATAAAGAGACTGTGCCCTTTCTTTAACTAACAACATACATCTATAGAAATAAATGTCAGGGTTAAAACCCTTAAAATTATCACATTTACAAGTATCAAAGTATTAAAACCAAATTTACATAAATTATGTAACCATTAATAACCAGTTTAATATAATTTACTCACAGTCCTTTGAAGGACAAATAATAATCTACTCACAGTCCTTTAAGGACAAATAGAAAAACTATATAATTATTATAACAAGAATAATTTATATCAAAACAAGGGTTTTTACAAGTCAAACCCTAATCTATAACTCCAATCAAACAAGCAAGAATTAAGTTACGGCTGTAAGTATCAGCTTTAAGTTTTTATTTATAAACCCTTATAGAGTACTCAAACAGAGTATAAACTTCATTACATTTAAGAAGGGTAAAACCCTAACTTTTTACACAGAGTGTAATGTAAATATATGATAAACCAAACAAGTCTACTGACAGCACTCTCATTACAAAAACCACAAACTTTAACTCGACCGTAAGCCAAATATTCAACTAATTACAGTGCTCAGGTAAATTGAGTCTACCCTAGCGAGGGTTTGAATTCTAAGTATTACAACAACAACGTGTAGAAACATTAACACAACAACATAACTCATGGCGAGTTGAGGGAGGGTTTTCCAAAACCATGGGCGAGTCCATCGACCACCCTAACACTAGTAGAGTGAAAAATCCAACATTTGGACCACAGGGCTTACCCAAAAACGAACCATGAGCCACGGCCTTTGTAGGGGACTGTCTACTTCTCATTGTACAATCTTTATAGCGGCGAGTACCTGCAAGCAAGGTGACAAACCACTGCTAATTAAATATACCAATACATCTATTGTAACAACAAAGTAAATTTGGCAACGAAGTAAATGAACTCAAAGTATTATTTACCTATCAGAAGAAAACGACGAGTAGCCTCAACAAAGCACTCTCACCTACAGGCTGTGCAAACAAAGACCCAATAGCCTGCAAGGTAAATACCTCACACATTGGCGAGCCACGAGAACCGTAACAAGTAACTGAAGTATACTACAAGCTACAAAGGCAGTGAAAGGAGAACTATACATACAACAAGTCACAAGCAGTAGTAATCTCCACAAGTCGCAGACCGAGAACCAAGCCAGTGGGATTGGCTTCTAAAACCATGCACTAATGACAAATGCAGCATGGAACCAAGGCACAAGACAATCCAGAACGAGGAACGACGACCGCCATGGGAGACAAGCAAAGCAACCCTAGAGCTAGCGAAAACTACGGGATGAAAATGATAATGGTTAGGTTTTGGCAGTATTTTATATCTCCCATGCATGGACAGGAAATGACCACGTAGCAAAGAAATAAAACCATGCAAAGAGGGTCGTGTTCTATAGTGCCTGCGTAAAACAAGAATCCAATTATTTGATCATTGGAGCATGGAGTCAAGCTATAATGTTAACCAATAATTCGCCATCCAAATCATTAATCATTTGCACATTATCATATGTTAGCATAATGATAAGATTATCAACATGAGGGTTACGTTGACCTAGTGTTTGGTGACACTTAAACCTTTGTTAAAGCCCGATAATCACTCTTGTATAAGACTCATTTCCACTATAATCCTCATGTTATTATTTTTTCAATATGACATTTGCATTTTAAATGGTTGCATTTTCTCCTCTAAACATTGTTTTATTATTTGATAGAAATCAAATAATTCATGTATTATTTATAGATCAATGTTTTAGGTATTCACTATAGTGTATATGGGAGAGTTTATGTTAGATATTAAATAACTATTGTTTCCCTAGCAACAAAAGATAAACTATAGTTTATACATAGTAACTCTTTTGTGATAACAATGCTACAAGTCATAATTTTATAAATGGCATAATGTACTAGTGCAAAGGATTATAAACTCTAGTTTAACATACGTTTATAATCACAAACTAATTATAGACTGAATGTCTATAGACAAATAGATTATGCATATCTATAAAACTTACATAAACTAATAACTCAATTAGTATCAGAACTTTGAATAGTACAAAACTGATGGTAAGAACATTATTATGAGGATTCTATTACATAGTTTAAGCGACAATACTTTGATGAATTTTGGGTTATGACTCAACTTGTTTCTTATTTTCATTTTACTATGTCTAGTGGATAGTAAAGCATTTATAAAACTAAACATGATACTAAAATAGGAATGACCCTATTGAATCCAAAAATTACTAGAACCATAGGGTTCGACATGGAAATAAAATATAGGTAACCATGACCTCATATAGAAAGGCATGATGGTTGTAGTTTGCACAATCGAAGTTATACTGTCCAAAAGATAACAGGCTGTAAGTTATCTTGCAGAAGCAAAATGTGGGTCAATGATTACACAGACAAGATAAGATACTATTGCATAAATACTGACAATAACAATCATTATAAACATTACAAATTACATAGACTAAAGTAGAAATACTTGTAATTGAGATTCTAATGTTTAGAGTCACAGACATATTTTACTGTCGTTACTTACTTCCGAACTTGTCTACTAGAAAAACTGAAGGAAGCAAAATGGTTTTATCTTACAGGAGCTGTCTAGAGTTCAGCAACTTAATTACTAAGCTTTTTTAAATTGCAAATAAAATACTACTGACTCTTTAAAGATCTTTTAATTTATACTTGTTCGATCATACCTGTAAACCTATAAGAATCAGTATTCATCTGCGTTAGCACGATTTCTAAGTAAGCCTCGGATTCAAAAGTAGATTCCACCTATTTGACATGAAAAGACTAATCAGTAAACTGAAGTAAACGAGCATACAAGAAGATGTTATTCTTGTTATGAAAATAAACTGTTAAGTTATTATAATTAAGATTTAGTGAAACTAATTACTTGACTGTTCTTTTTGCAATCCGTTAGCTGTTAGTAGACCGCAGGGTTTAGCATTTACTGTTATCTCAAAATTTTAAATTTTTGTGAAAATTTGGGGTTTTGACATATGGTATCAGAGCATAAGTTTCAAACACTAGGCCTTGATGAAGCCCAACTAGCTTTCATAAAACAGTAAATTAAATTATTATGCTGATGTATTTTATTTTTTTAATGTTATTCAACAAAAAATTATCTTTTTTCTGAAGTTTAACAGGCAGGTATGGAAAGGCTGGAAGAGTATGCACAGGAGGAGTCTCCAGCTACAGAAACAGGAAATTTACCAAGAGATCCTATACCAGAGGATTTAACTACAAATTCCTGAGAGCTATTACAGACTGTAAAATATTTAAAAAGTGAAATGGATTCTGTAAAGTGAGAGAATGAAAGGATTCTGAGGGCTCAAGAAGAGCTGAATCAGATCCTAATGGAAAAGTTTCAAACTGAGGGTAGGGGTAGAAGGTCAGAATCTGAAGATGCCAGTCATCAAAGAAAATCTAAAAAGATGAAGCATACAAAAACTGAAAGTAGTTCGTCGTCTGAAGTGTTTGGTGAACAACAAAATTACCATACTACTAGTGACAGTAGTGATGATAATCTGTACGCCAAGAAGAGGAAATACAAACCTTATGAGGAAATTTCTGGGGAATTCAAAAAGATAAACCAACAACTTTTAATGGAGAGACTGAGAAGAGGGAGGAAGCTGAATCCTGGTTATCTAGGATGAAGAAGTACTTCCAAATATATAATTATTCTAACTAGCTAACGGCTAGGATGGCTATATATAACCTCTCAGGAAAGGCTGACATTTGGTGGCAGGACTTGAAGAGAGTTAAGGGTATAAAAGAGAAAGAAGTTAACTGGAGTACCTTTAAGAGGTGTTTCAAAAATAAATTCATGTCTGAGCAATATTACGATGAAAGAGCTAAAGAGTTTTATGAATTGAAGTTAGGTTCAATGACAATGAAGGATCTGAACAGCAAGTTCTTAAGTCTACTTAGGTATGTACCCTACCTTGTAGATGAGAAACCAAAAGTACAGTGATTCCTTAGCTGTCTACCTTATCATATTAAAGATAGAATTGAATATGATAACCCAAAAACCTTGAAGGAAGCTATGAGGAAGGCTAACTTTTGTTTTGAGCAAAATCAGAAGAAAGAAAGCTTGGCCAACTGGAAGGCTAAGAAAAATAACAATCAGTTTGAATCTAAGAAGAAGGATTTTGTGCCTAACAGAAATTTTAAGAATAATAAGGCCAAAAACTATTCTAATAACAAGAATTTCCAAGGAAATAGGAATAGTACACCCAATAATCAAAACAATTTTAAAGGTAAGAAAAATGCAAATAATCATTAAAACTTTACCAATAATTTTGAGCGTAAAGAGCATGTCAAGTGCTGGGAATGTAATGGCCCACACTATGCTTCAGTCTGTCCAAACTAGAAGAAGACTGTTAGCAACATTCATACCGTACAGGAGGAGATGACCGTCGAGGAACTAGAAAGGAGCATGCCCAAAATCAACGCAGCCTTGGAGAACCGACAAGCTGAATACCAAACTTCCATGGTGGAAGTAGAAGGTATGATAAATCAAACCCCTGCAACTATTTTAATTGATCCAGGAGCTAGTCTCAGTTATATTACACCTCAGATAGTGGAAAAATGTAAGTTATCTGTCGATAAGTTTGAGAATTCATGGTTAGTTCAATTAGCCGCTGGTGCTAAAAGAAAAGTAACTTGTTTTGTGAAATAATGTGCTTTACTTATGGATAAATTTGAAACTGTTGTTAAACTTAATGTTTTGCCACTTGGCTCTTATGATTTGCTGATTGGTATGGACTGGTTAGAACAACATAGAGTAATTCTAAACTGTTATGATAAAACTTTCACATGCTTAAACAGTGATGAAAAACCAGTAAGTGTTAAAGGTATTCCTAGAAAAACTATTGTAAGACAAATTTCTGCTTTACAACTGAAAAGCGCTGTTAGAAAAGGATGTAAAGCTTACGCAGTAACAATTACTGATGAGGAAAGTAAAATTAACACAGATAAGTTAAAAGTAGAAGACATCCCAGTCTTAAAAGAATATGTTGATGTATTCCCAGAAGAAATTCTGGGATTACCTCCGAAAAGGGAATTGGATTTCACCATTGAGTTGGTACCGAGTGCAGTACCTAGCTCAAAGGTCCCTTATCGAATGAACATATTGGAACTTAATGAGTTAAAATCACAATTAAAAGAGTTAATTGATAAAAAATATATTCGACCAAGTGTGTCTCCCTGGGGGGAACCTGTCATCTTCGTCAAGAAGAAGGACAGAACTATGCGACTTTGCATAGATTACCGTCAGCTAAACAAGATGACTATAAAAAATCGATATCCGTTTCCCTACATAAATGATTTGTTTGATCAACTACATGGATCCATGGTGTTTTCGAAAATAGATTTAAGATTTGGATATCATCAAGTGAGGATTAAAGATGAAGACATCTTCAAGACAACCTTTAGAACAAGATATGGTCATTACGAATTTGTCGTAATGCCATTTGGGCTTACTAATGCCCCAGCTGTCTTCATGTGTTTAATGAACAACATAATGCATAAGTATTTAGATAAGTTTGTGGTTGTGTTTATTGACGACATTCTAATCTATTCAAAAACTGAAGAAGAACATAAAGAACATCTAAAAATTGTTTTGCAAGAGTTGAAAGAACATCAACTCTTCACAAAGTTTAGTAAGTGTGCCACTTCTTCAAGGATAAGATTCAGTATTTAGGTCACGTAGTGACCAAGGAAGGAATTTCCATAGATCTTTAAAAGATACGGGAAATCGAAGATTGGCCAATTACTAAGGATGTGACGGATGTTAGATCTTTCATGGGCATTACCGGTTATTATCGGAGGTTCATTGAAGGCTTTTCAAGGATATCAAATCTGATAACTTCCTTGCAGAAGAAAGGAAATAAGTTCAACTGGAATCAGAAATGTGAAGAAAGCTTTAAGAAGTTAAAAACTTTATTAACCAGTGCACCTATTTTAAGAATAGCATATCCTAATAAAGAATTTGTAGTATGCACTGATGCTTGTAATGAAGGCTTAGGCGGTGTTCTGACTCAAGAAGGGCATGTTATTTCCTATGAGTCTAGAAAGTTAAAAGTTCACGAAAAGAATTATGCAACATATGATCTGGAACTAGCAGTTGTAATACACGCCTTAAAGATGTGGCGACATCACCTAATTGGCAGAAAATTTGTTTTAATGACTGATAATAAAGGATTGAAGTATCTTTTAGATCAACCTAATTTAAATGCTAGACAAGCTAGATGGTTAGCTTTCTTAAGCGAGTATGATTTTGAAATCCATCATATAAAAGGTAAAGAAAATAAAGTTGCTAATGCATTAAGTAGGAACGCAAGGCTGAATTTTGCAACAACAATCAACTCTTATGTTTCAGACTTAGATGAACAACTTAAAGAAGGAATAAAACAAGATGAAATTTACCAGAATTTGCAAGCTAAAGCTAAGGAAAACCCAACAGAAAACTTTATAAAAGGTTACAGTTTAAATGAAAAAGAATTTTTATTGTATAAAGATAAACTGTATGTACCTAATGTACCTAAGGTCAAGCTGTTAATTCTGGATGAAATTCACAAAACACCATATTCATGTCATCCAGGTTATCAAAAGAGTATAACCATGTTAAGAAAAGAGTATTTTTGGCCAAATATGAAAACTAAAGTAGCTGAATATATTGCAAGGTGTTTAGAATGTCAACAGGTAAAAATTGAACACCAACACCCAGCTGGTTTGCTACAGCCTTTACCCATCCCTAGCTGGAAATGGGAGGTGATTAGTCTAGATTTTATTACTGGACTGCCTAGAAATTAAAATAAGAATGATTCTATTATGGTAGTAGTTGATAATTTAAGCAAAGAAGCTCACTTTATACCTCTTAAAACTACTTATAAAGCTGCCAATATAGCTGATATTTTCCTAAAACAAATTTTCCGCTTGCATGGAGTCCCAAAAGTCATAATCTCAGATAGAGATCCTAAGTTTACAGGAAACTTTTGGAAGTCTTTGTTTAAAGGGTTAAACACCACATTAAATTTCAGTACTTCTTTCCATCCTCAAACAGATGGACAAACTGAAAGGGTAAATCAGGTACTGGAAGATTTATTAAGAATGTATGTGAAAGACCAGCCTGGTAAATGGGAGGACTATTTACATCTAGCAGAATTTGCTTATAATAATAATTATCAGACATCAACTAGATTTAGTCCGTTTGAAATTTTATATGGACGAAAATGTAATACTCCTATCTCTTGGAGTAATCCAGTAGATATATTGGTATTATGTCCAAAACTATTGAAAGAAATGGAAGAAATTGTGAAACAAGTGCAGGGAAATCTGAAAGTGGCACAGGATCGGCAGAAAAGTCAAGTAGACTTAAAAAGAATTCCAAAAGATTTTCAGGTAGGTGAATATGTGTTCATCAAGGTAAGGCCCAAAAAGAGCTCTCTAAGATTGGGGAGTTGTGCAAAATTGGCACCTCGTTACTGTGGCCCATTTGAAATTTTGTCTAGGATTGGACAAGTAGCTTATCAATTAGCATTACCACCTAACTTAAGAGTACATAATGTTTTTCACATTTCCATTTTAAATAAATATGTTCATGATGCTACTCATGTTGTTAAATGGAATGTTGTACAGGTGAAACCAGAAGGATAATTTCTGGTGGAACCGGATTGTATCCTCGGGAGGAGGGAAATTACACTTTGGAACCGCACCATTGGACAGGTGAAGGTGCAATGGAAGCACCTTAGTCCTGAAGAAGCCACCTAGGAATTGGAAAGTAAAATGCGAGATGCATATCCAATTCTATTCAAGGGGACTTCGGAGGATGAAGAATAAATAACATCGAGGACGATGTTATATTCTAAGGGGGTGTGTATGTCACATGCCCCAATTTTGTAAAATAATGTTATCTTATTTTGATTTTATCCCAAGACATTATGTTAAATTTAATGCTAAGTTGAAACTGATGACTCAACAGAGTCAAGGATGTGGAATGTAATTCTGAATATTTAATTTTTAATAAATAAAAGTGGAGACAACAGCTTGGGAGAGCTGTTACAAAGAGTGTTACTGGTCAAGTTGGTGGAGGAAACTAGGTGGAAAGAAAAAATACAAGTGGCAACATCCTCAAACACTTCCTATGTTGCAGGTGGAAACCTCCCTACATTCGGGGTCATGATCCCCCAAGAAAGTGGGATCAGAGCAGGTGGCTCAATTAATGACAACTAACCCAAAAAGACCTAGGTAATCTTAATAAAAGTACCCAATGTAGAGAGCTAAGGCTGCTCATTCCAGGAGAAGAATCATTTAGGTGAATCCACTTCAAGGAATTCATTGGGAAGGGAAATTTTGAGGAAGGTGTTTGAGGGGGAAACTGCAGGAAGGTGATCTAGTACAACTTTGTAGCTGAAAGATCTTACTGCAGTATGCAGAGTTGGTATTGAGTCTCAGGACTAGTACTTTGTTGTTTGCTCCACCTAGTTCCAGCCAAGGAGACCAGAACAGGCTCGGGGGTCCTAAGAAGTCATTGTTTGAGCGCTCTCTAGGAGTTGGTAGGGAGGAATGGCCTCCCCTTACTGTTGTCGTCCAGCTTTAAAAACATGTTCCATATCTTTTAATTTGTGTGTTATAGTTTATATCTGTGTGTGAACAAATAATGAATGATTAGATGTTATGCTGTAAATTGTTCAGTTGAAATCTCTTAGTTGTTTCAAGGCTGAATCTGTACTTTAATGGAAGATAAATCCTACCTGTGTTTTTTCCCATCTGGAGTAATCCAGATCGTACTCTAGCATAGGTAGTATGTTTAAATGAATGAAGTATGATAGGAATATGAATGAATAGAATACTTATGTTTTTCTGAGTATTGAAATGTTTTCTTTTAGTAGATAGTTATTATTACAGAAAGATTATTAATCTGTTCATAGAGTTATTGGAAGAACTAGATTGAGTATTTAAAATATCAGAAAAGAAACTAGAAACATATCACTTACTAACAATAGTATGTTTAAGCATATAACTCATTCTTCTACATAGTATCTGCTTCTATAAACTCTACGTTTATACTGAAATAGAAGAACTAGTATTATGAGTTGAAAGTTACCATTTATGTTAAGAAAAGATGTAAAATAATACAGTTAGTTTATCTCTTTTCCTTTAGTGCTAACCAATTTAGCTGCAACTATCTGAATTCTAAATAAGAACTTGATAAACATTATAGTATTCTTCTCTTAGTATTAATAGCGAAAGGATAGTAGTAACATATGCTTAAGTTATTATTAATAAGGGACTACCCTTATACACTTACAGATAGTATAAATGTAGAGAGAATTGACAGGTAGGAAGTTCTTATTTTCTTTCAGTAAGCTTACAAAAATAATTTTATTAAATAAACACAATTGTTATAGGCTGCTCTCAGTCTTATTTAATATACAAATAAATACCATCATAAACTTAAGAGGATACATTATTCATGGATAATAATATTATTAATACAAATATTATTATTATTAACAATAAACAGTGATGTTTATAAATTAATAATTCTTAAAAACAAACTGAAGAAAACTGTGTAACTGTAATCGAATTAACAAAATAAGAATAGATAAATTAATATTGTACAAAAGTTAAATAGGATAAACCCTAGTTCATTTTCTGAGCGTAATCTATTTGTATTTTTATATACTGTAGTAACCTAGGTTAAACATAAGTTAGTTCTTTTAAAAACTATTAAAGAACCAACTAAAAATATTAAGCACAGAAATGAAACACATTACTGATCAGCATTTACAAAATGTGTTTATAAAGAAACTGTGCCCTTTCTTTTACTAACAGCATACATCTATAGAAATAAATGCCAGGGTTAAAACCCTTAAAATTATCACATTTACAAGTATCAAAGTATTAAAACCAAATTTACATAAATTATGTAACCATTAATAACCAGTTTAATATAATTTACTCACAGTCCTTTAAAGGACAAATAATAATCTACTCATAGTCCTTCAAGGACAAATAGAAAAACTATATAATTATTATAACAAGAATAATTTATATCAAAACGATGGTTTTTACAAGTCAAACCCTAATCTATAACTCCAATCAAACAAGCAAGAATTAAGTTACAGATGTAAGTATCATCCTTAAGTTTTCATTTATAAACCATTACAGAGTACTCAAACAAAGTATAAAATTCATTACATTTAAGAAGGGTAAAACCTTAACTTTTTACACAAAGTGTAATGTAAACATATGATAAACCAAACAAGTCTACTGACAGCACTGTCATTACAAAAACCACAAACTTTAACCCGACCGTAAGCCAAAGCTTCAACTAATTAAAGTTCTCAGGTAAACTGAGTCCACCCTAGTGAATGTTTGAATTCTAAGTATTACAACAACAGCCTGTAGGAACATTAACACAACAACATAACTCGTGGCGAGTCGAGGGAGGGTTTTCCAAAACCGTAGGCGAGTCCATCAACCACCCTAACACTAGTAGAGTGAAAAATCCAACATTTGGACCACAGGGCTTACCCGAAAACGAACCATGAGCCACGACCTTTGTAGGGGACTCTCTACTTCTCATTGTACAATCTTTACAACGGCGAGTACCTGCAAGCAAGCTGACCAACCACTGTCAATTAAATATACCAATACATCTACTGTAACAGCAAAGTAAATTTGGCAATGAAGTAAATGAACTCAAAGTATTATTTACCTGTTAGAAGAGAACGACAAGTAGCCTCAACAAAGCACTATCACCTACAGGTTGTGCAAAAGAAGACCCAACAACCTGCAAGGTAAATACCTCACACATTGGCGAGCCACGAGAACCGTAACAGGTAACTGAAGTATACTGCAAGCTACGAAGGCAGGGAAAGGAGACTCTACAGACACAGAAAGTCACGAGCAGTAGTAATCTCCACAAGTCGCAGATCGAGAACCAAGCCAATGGGATTGGATTCTAAAACCATGCACTAACGAAAAATGCAGCATGGAACCAAGGCACAAGACAATCCAGAACAAGGAGGAATGACGGCTGCCATGGGAGACAAGCAAAGCAACCCTAGAGCCGCAAAAACTGCGGGATGAAAATGATAATGGTTAGGTTTTGGCAATATTTTATATCTCCCATGCATGGACAGGAAACGACCACGTAGCAAACAACTCAAACCATGCAAAGAGGGTCATGTTCTATAGTGCCTGCATAAAACAAGAATCCAATTATTTGATCATTGGAGCATGGAGTCAAACTATAATGTTAACCAATAATTTGCCATCCAAAACATTAATCATTTGCACATTATCATATGTTAGCATAATGATAAGATTATCAACATAAGGGTTACATTGACCTAGTGTTTGGTGACACTTAAACCTTTGTTAAAGCCCGATAATCACTCTTGCATAAGACTCATTTCCACTGTAATCCTCATGTTATTATTTTTACAATATCACATTTGCATTTTAAATGGTTGCATTTTCTCCTCTAAACATTATTTTATTATTTGATAGAAATCAAATAATTCATGTATTATTTATAGATCAATGTTTTAGGTATTCACTTTAGTGTATATAGGAGAGTTTATGTTAGATATTAAAGAACTATTGTTTCCCTAGCAACAAAAGATAAACTATAGTTTATACATAGTAACTCTTTTGTGATAACAATGTTACAAGTCATAATTTTATAAATGGCATAATGTACTAGTGCAAAGGATTATAAACTCTAGTTTAACATACATTTATAATCACAAACTAATTATAGACTGAATGTCTATAGACAAATAGATTATGCATATATCTATAAAAATTACATAAACTAATAACTCAATTAGTATCAAAACTTTGAAGTAGTACAAAACTGATGGTAAGAACATTATTATGAGGATTCTGTTACATAGTTCAAGCGACAATACTTTGATGGATTTTGGGTTATGACTCAACTTGTTTCTTATTTTCGTTTTACTATGTCTAGTGGATAGTAAAGCATTTATAAAACTAAACATGATACTAAAATAGGAATGACCCTATTGAATCCAAAAATTACTAGAACCATAGGGTTCGACATGGAAATAAAATATAGGTAACCATGACCTCATATAGAAAGGCATGATGGTTGTAGTTTGCACAATCGAAGTTATACTGTCCAAAAGATAACAGGCTGTAAGTTATCTTGCAGAAGCAAAATGTGGGTCAATGACTACACAGACAAGATAAGATACTATTGCATAAATAATGACAATAACAATCATTATAAACATTACAAATTACATAGACTAATGTAGAAATACTTGTAACTGAGATTCTAATGTTTAGAGTCGCAAACATATTTTACTGTCGTTACTTACTTCCAAACTTGTCTACTAGAAAAACTGAAGGAAGCCAAATGGTTTTACCTTACAGGAGTTGTCTAGAGTTTAACAGTTTAATTACTAAGCTTTTTTAAATTGCAAATAAAATATTGCTGACTCTTTAAAGATCTTTTAATTTATACTCGTTCGATCATACCTATAAACCTGTAAGAATCAATATTCATCTGCGTTAGCACGATTGCTAACTAAGCCCCGGATTCAAAAGTAGATTCCACCTACTTGACATGAAAATACTAATCAGTAAACTGAAGTAAACAACACACAAGAAGATTTTATTCTTGTTATGAAAATAAACTGTTAAGTTATTATAATTAATAGTTAGTGATACTAATTACTTGACTGTTCTTTTTGCAATCCGTTAGCTGTTAGTAGACCGCAGGGTTTAGCATTTACTGTTATTTCAAAATTTTAAATTTTTGTGAAAATTTGGGGTTTTGACAACCAAAATGTTTCTAGACATGGATGGATACCACACAATTTGTTTGTCCCTCATTGACAATGCATTGATGAATTATAGTGTTTTTTATTGTGACATGAATCTGGAAGCAACTCACAAGGGTAGTCAAGGTTCACTTTTGCCAACATAAAAGGTCATAAGACGTGAATCAGAAGGATCGCCAACACCTAATGCATTAAACATTGATTTTTTTGGAAATGGAAGGACTGGAGAACTTCTAATGTGGATATGGCGGTCGCTGATTGAGGTAGATCATTAATGATATTGTAGTTGTGGGAATGTTTCATGTGAGGGTTATGGGTAGTCAGTTTAAGTGGTTCTTTTGGGAACCTCAATATCTAATCAACATTTGGTTGAGGTATTTACAAAGGACTACAGAGTTGGTAGGTACATAATCCCCCTGCGAGGATTAGGTATGCCATATTCTTTGGCATGGGTTTGGAGGTTGACTTTAGTCATGTTCATGTAAATATTATGAAAGGTTCCATCACCTAGGGGGGTGTGGATCTGGTTCTTGAGTTTTCAAAGGGTTATTGTAGCATATATTCTTGGGTTGTGGTGCATTAGGTTCTTGAGGTGGGTTGACTATGGCCTTCTTATTTTCTTCAAGCATTTGTTGACACTCTGGTATCAACATGAAATGGTGCATGTAGTGCCCATACACTCCACACATGGAGCAAGGATAATTAGTCCTACGGTTGGAATTATTTACTTATTTGGGGGTATTGTTTTCCCCCTTATTCCAGTTACCCATGTTCTATTTTTTCAGGGAGGGATATTTCCCCCCTTATCCTTGCTACTGGTTTTTAGTATTATTTCCTTTCTTCTTTCCCCAATTTTAAGGATTTGAGGGATTAGTCGTGTTTAAATGCTTAAATCTCTGGGTTTTTTGCATGAGAGAAGGTTGTACTAGATTTATCCCCATTTGAGGCATGGGGGTAGGACTATGAGGAATAGGAAATAGGAAATATGGATTTTATCCAGTAGTGGGAAGATATGCATTAGGTGACCCATACGATGTGGAGGTAGGGGTAGGAGATAGGTACTGGATGTGCTTGGCTAGCAATAAGGTATGTAGGATTGTATATTGTGTAAGATAACTTTCCGGATTGAGGAGATGTTATATCTGGAGGCTCCGTTGACATAGGTGGTGCTGGTGGGTATTGTTTTGCGATGTAGAGTGGCATAGATGTTAATGGTTTGGGAGCATTTACTTGGTGAGAAATAGTCCAAATAATCCCCTTATATGAATGTGATGTACTTGATGATATTGGGTTCAAAGAATTTCGATGTTAAGGGAAATTAGGGAGTGTGGTATACACATACCCAAATTATGCATATATTAGATCAAAATGCTAGGCTTTCAAGATGAACTTTTCTTCCATTGTTGACAATGTGGTTTCCACATCATTGGGAATCACAAGTTGGAGTGATTTTTTAAATCAATCCATTAGAAATTGGGGTTGGAATTCAATTTTACATAATGTTAGATGCCTACGCCATTCATGGATGTGATTCATGATATGGGTGGAAGTTGATTGCCGAAATTATATGAGGATTTCTAGCCCTATGCCATGACATATGGTTAGTTGAAAATAGGTCAAGAAAATAGTGGTGATTGACTCAAATGTGGTATAATTTGTGGATTCCAAATTGGCATACCATTTGGCCATTGTTCTTGTAAGTCTTCTATGGAAGATCCAAAGATGAACACGGTCATTGAGGATGCTATTAGAGGAGCACCAAAGGTGAAATGACATGACATGGTTGGTTGGATCATATCCCTAATTCCCTTTGAATTTTGGAATATTATTTGAGGGAATACTGGGGGAATATCTGGCCAAATTGGGTCATTAATTAGTTTATCCAATTAAAGGAGATTTAGGTTCTCCATGAAAGGGAGTTTTTTATTAGGGTTGGACTGAACATATTGTTGTATGTGTTGTTCCCTCTGTGTTCCATCTTAGAGACAAGGGTGGTGTGAGCGGAAGTGTCCTTTATCTTGAAGATGGATAATATGTGTCTATCCATTCTCTTGTAGGAGAAGAGGACAGGGTGGTATTCCCTCTTTGGAGAGGGGATGGAGTGTTACCTTTTCTACAAGAGAAATAAGTAAGGGAGATTGTATGATCTCTAAGGGGAGAAAAGGGAGAATCAAGCAAGGAATGTCCTCTCCTTGCTAAACCTAATAACATTGTTTGGGAATGTCCCATGCCGAAGTATCTTCCTTGTGAACCAAGGTGAGCAAAAGGAAAACTACCTTTATGGAAAGAATAAAGTCCTTACAATCTTAAGGGATTGCCTAAAATTTATTTGTTCCTCTATGGTGATGGTTTATGTGATCAATTGAGAGTGATGATAAAGGGTTATAAACAAAATTGAACAAATGAAAAATTATGCTAACAATAACAGATGAAGTATGGTGCAAAGTGAGTGATAGGTGCTTGAGTCTTTGTGCAAATAGTCCACCAATTGGTTCTTTTTAATTACAAGTTAGGTGATATTGTAATAAAAGAAAAGAAAATGTGAATTCCCTATACGGTGTAATGTCCTTTCATATCAAAAGTCATTGGGCCTTCCAATAGCTCACCCACTAGTAGTAATGAAATCCCCTAACATTTGGCTCATGAAGGTATGGTTGAGTCAGTTATCAAGCCAGATGTTGGGTATATGTTTTGGAAGGTTTGGAAACATATCCAACAACAAACAAGATCCAATTTAGGAGTCAATTGCACTCACAATTTCTCCTTGGTGATATCCTATGTTTTGGCCACCAAGATATGTACGTCAAGTGTGGATAAGTGGTTATTCATGGATGGTAAAGTGTCATCTCCAAAAAAAAATTGAGTGACTCTTTGTGGCAAGTAGATACATCTATACCTCACCTTTCATGTCCTTGGGCATCGTGCCTTCTTATCCACATTTTCTTTAAACACTTGCTTTAATGAAATAAATATGTGCAAAGGAGGTATTTCAAACCTATCATGATTTTCTGATTTTTCAAGATCACTAGGAGTGAAAGTCAAAGAGAATGCTTCGAGTAAAGGAGTATTAAGGTCCTTTATTATGTGAGAGAAAATGAACTAAGATATATTGCATAAAAAAAATAAGCTCCTTTAAGTGGTTTTTAGTTTTCCCATGAATGATTTTGTGATGTTGCATGTAGATGATTATCCATTTTACCTAATATGTTTTATGATCTTTTCCATGTTTTCTAGGGTGCACATACTTGTTGTTGATTGCTTCTTTTGCTTGAAAGTTGAACTACCTAAAAGTGCATAGATCTCATCTAGGACCCTTTAAGAGTCATCATAACAACTATGGTTATAGGATTTTGTTAATTCCTGTAGAGAATATTGGGTAGTGAAGATCAAGCTCTCACAATTCACTCCAAGAAAAACAGGAGGAGCAATTATCACTCCAAAGGTAAGATCTCACACTCTAGAAAAGATCTGAATACTATTAGATGTTACACATGTGATGAGAAAGGTCACATATCCAGATTCTGCCCTAAAAAAATAAATCTAAAGAAGAAGGGAAACAAGAGAAGACATCATGCCCATGCTGCAGAGGATGATGAACCTTCCACAAAGAGAATCAGACAAGACAGTGATGACTCTTCAAGTGAGGATGAATATGTACTGATCTCTGCTCTCACGGGAACTATTTCACATGGAAGCAATGATTGGCTTATAGACAGTGGTTCTTCCAAGCACATGATGGGATTCAAAGAAGCATTTGTGAATCTATTTGAACATGAGTCACCTCACAAGGTGAAACTTGGGGATGACTACCAGTATCCAATAAAAGGTTGTGGTGAATCCTTCTATAAACTAGACTGGAAAGTCTTTGAAGATGAAGAATGTATTATTTGTTCCAGGACTAAAGAAGAGCCTCCTCTCCATATCTGCATTGGATACAAAAGGAATGAGGGTTGCTTTTGTAGATGGCCAAGTTCTTATGTGGCCAAAGGGAAAGACTTTTGACGATGCAATAGTGATTGGAGAACAAGAAGGAGGTCTATACAAGTTCAAGGGCCAACCAGATCAAGCTTTGGTTCATGACACAGTAGAACCAAATGAACTTTGGCATAGAAGGCTTGCACATGTACATTACAGAGCACTACCACTTGCAAGCAAAGTTGTTGAAGGTCTTCCAGAAATTCAAGCAAAACATGAAGGGGTCTGTAAAGGATGTGCGAAAGGAAAGAACACAAAGAAGACATTTCCAAGTAGCAAGAGCAAAGCAAAAGGAATCTTGGAAATCATCCGCTCCGATGTATGCAGACCAATTTCATCAAGCTCACTAAGAGGGTAAGTGTACTATGTTTCTTTTATTGATGACTTTTCTAGGAAGACATGGATTTACTTCATGAAGAATAAAGATGAAGTGTTTAGCAAGTTCAAGGAATTCAAAGCCTTGATCGAGAACCATACTGAAAAGAAGATCAAGACTTTTCAATCAGACAATGACGAAGAATTCACTTCAAATGAGTTCGAGGAACTATGTAAGGACTTAGGGATTAAGAGGGAGTTTCCCACTCCTTACAATCCACAACATAATGGGATTGCAGAAAGGAAGAATAGAACCATCATGGAAGCTGCAAGAGCTATGCTTCATGATCAGGATCTTCCTATGCATCTTTGGGCAGAAGCAACCAGAACAACAGTGTATATACAGAACTATACTCCACATAGAGTACTCAAGAACAAGACTCCTGAAGAAGTCTTCTCCAACAAGAAACCAGAAGTCATCCATCTCAGAATATTTGGCTGTCCTGTGTACATACACATTCCAAAAGATAAGAGAACGAAATTAGATCCTTTAGGAAAGAAGGGTATATTTGTGGAATACTCTGAAAGCTCGAAGGCTTATAGAATATACTTCTTAGGGTTCAAAAAGATTGACATCAGCAGGGATGTAACATTTGACAAAGATTCATCCTACATCAAATCCAGAAAGAAACCTGCTGAAGAACCTGAAGAAGCAAAAGCTCCCAGAATTCATGACACAATCATGAACGAAGAAACTCAAGAAGAAGATCAAGAATTTGAAGAACCACAAAAACCTGTAGATCCACCACAGGAGAAGAATCCTCACAAAAGGAAACCTACTTGGGTACGAGAGATTATCCAAGGTGTGGAAAGATATGGGGTTCCAAAAGAGAATCTCAGAGAAAGAAAGAGGACCAGATCCTGTTCCGGTTATGTAGCTTTACTATGTGACTTCATTGATAAAGAACCTTCCAAATATGAAGAAGCAGCAGAACGAAAAGAATGGAAGGATGCGATGATCAAAGAGTATCAATCGATCATGAAGAATGACGTTTGGGATGTTGTCCCAAGACCAGAAGGGAAGTCAGTTGTAACTTCCAAATGGATCTACAAGATCAAACATGCTGCAGACAGTAGCATTGAAAAGTATAAGGCAAGATTTGTGGCTCGGGGTTTCTCTCAGAAAGAAGGAATAGACTATGAAGAAACCTTTGCACCTGTAGCCAGATACACTTCCATCAGATCGGTACTTGCTCTGGCTGCAGTGATGAAATGGAAGATACACCAAATGGATGTCAAGACTGATTTCTTGAATGGTGTAGTAGAAGAGGAAGTGTATGTCGAGCAGCCACTCGGTTTTGAGACACATGACAGGGAGTCTCATGTGTGTAGATTGAAGAAAGCCCTGTACGGTTTGAAACATGCACCCGGGACATGGTACGACAGAATTGACAACTTTCTATCTAGTTTGGGCTTTACCAAGAGTGAAGCAGATTCCAACCTTTACTACAAGGTGGAAGATGGCAACCCGATGATACTTCTACTATATGTAGATGATCTGTTTGTGACAGGTATGGATGGGTTGGTTGCTAATACAAAGAGAAAGCTTGTTGCTGAGTTCGAGATGAAGGAATTGGGAATGATGCATTATTTCCTAGGTATGGAGGTGTGGCAAACTACAGATGGAATCTTCGTTGGACAAGGAAATTATGTAGTAGAGATCCTGAAGAGATTTGGGATGATGGACTGCAAGGAATTAACCACACCTATGGCATCAAACCTAAAGCTATTGAGTGATGCTTCATTAGAGACAGTTGATTCCATGATGTATCATCAGATGATTGGGTCCTTGATGTACCTGACGAACACGAGACCAGATATTTGCTTTGCTGTGAACACCTTCAGCCAATACTTGACAGATCCAAGACATGTTCACTTGACTGCTGCAAAGCATATTTTGAGGTACTTGAAAGGTACGGTTGATTATGGGCTCAAGTATAAGGCTGATCAAAGGATTAACCTGGAGGTTTATGTTGATTCAGATTGGGTAGGCAGTGCCATTGATAGGAAGAGCACTTCAGGGTGTTGCTTCAGTATGGGATCAGGTGTGATCTCATGGTTTAGCAGGAAGCAATCCTGTGTGGCACTGAGTACAACTGAAGCAGAGTATGTTGCAGCCTGTTCAGCTAGTTGTGAGGCAGTATGGCTGAGGAAGCTACTGTCTGATTTATTTTATCTCCAGTTAGATGCTACTTGTATATAGTGTGACAACCAGAGTTGTGTAAAGTTGTCAGAGAATCCAGTATTCCATGACAAGTCGAAGCATATCGAGATCAAGTATCACTATATCGGGGATATGGTGTGGAGAGGAGCAGTGAAGCTCCAGTATGTTGTGACAGACAAACAGATAGTTGATGTGTTTACTAAGCCATTGGCTAGGGTGAAGTTTGAGTACTTCAGGGAGAAGCTTGGTGTTCTCCAGATCGAGGTTCCTTCCAAGAGGAAGTGATGTGTCCGTGTTGAGTCCTTCTGACATGGTGAGAGGATTGGTTCCTTCCATGATCAGATGTAAGTGTTGTGCCATTCTGACATGGTGAGAGGATTGGTTCCTTCCATGGTCGGATGTAAGAGCTGTGGCATGGTGAGAGGATTGGTTCCTTCCATTGTCAAGTATATGTGGATGCCACATCTAGCATGAAAAAGAGTTGGCTCTGTGAAGACACATCTAGTATGAAAAAGGGCTAGCTCTATGTAGATGGTACATCCAGCATGAAAAAGGGCTGGCTCTGTGAAGACTCATCTAGTATGAAAAAGGACTAGCTCTAAGTAGCTGCCACATCTGGTATGAAAAAGGACCAGCTCTATGATGCCTCATCTGGTATGAAAAAGGACCAGCTCTATGATGCCTCATCTGGTATGAAAAAGGACCAGCTCTGTGATGCCTCATCTAGTATTAAAAAGGACTAGCTCTGAGAAGACTCATCTAGTATGAAAAAGGACTAGCTCTGAGTAGCTACCACATTTAGTATGAAAAAGGACCATCTCTGTGATGCCTCATCTGGTATGAAAAAGGACCAACTCTGTGATGCCTCATCTAGTATGAAAAAGGACTAGCTCTGAGAAAACTCATCTAGTATGAAAAAGGACTAGCTCTGAGTAGCTGCCACATCTGGTATGAAAAAGGACCAGCTTTGTGATGCCTCATCTGGTATGAAAAAGGACCAGCTTTGTGATGCCTCATCTAGTATGAAAAAGGACTAGCTCTAAGATGATACATCCAGTATGAAAAAGGACTGGCTCTGTAGAGGTTCCTATGACGAGAAGAATCAAGAGATAGCACCTATGATGATGCCCAGTGATGATCCAGATAGAGTGATGATGATCCAGATCCAGTGATGATGATCTAGCAGAAATGATCCAGATCGAGTGATGATCTAGATCCAGTGATGATGCCCAGTGATGATCTAGATTAAGTGATGATCCAGATATAGTGATGATGTCCAGTAATGATCCAGACCGAGTGATGATCCAGATCCGATGATGAAGATGAATTGAAGATGAAGATGACTTGAAAATGAAGATGAATTGAAGATGAAGAAGAATTGAATATGACGAGGACTCGATGATGATCCAGAAGATACAAAGAAGAAAAATTGTGCTGAAAATTGTGTCGAAAGAATACCTTCTTAGTTAAGAGGGAGTGTTGATGTATATGTAACTTCAGAATGTATTTCACTTGTATTTCTTATATATTGTAACCTGATGTTTATTCTGGGATGCACTTGAGTTATGTCATGCCCCAATTTTCCTATCGGGAAGGTCTATCATGTAAACAAGTCATGTCAAGTCATTGTGGGTAACCCTCATATTGTCTAAGGGTTAAAGTCCCTGCAGTTTCGGGGCACAAGGGTTATTAGACTCTCCTAGTAGATGTCGGCCCTGGTAAGGTTTTAGTCATGTCGGGATTAGTATAAATAGAGATTTGGACTCTCTATTTAACACACAACTTATACACACTCAAGTGTAGCCCATAGTTGAGGAAGGAGAAGACACTGGGGCTAGACAAGAAGAAGGTTACTGCTGTCGGGAGATCACTTACTGTTTTGGGGCTTTTCTACTTTGGTGCTGATTCTATCTCTAAGGAAGTTATGAGGTTTTCACCATTTGTGGTTTCCTTGAGGATAAACACTGTGTTCATTGTCTCTTTTGTTTGATTGCTGTGCTTGCTATTCTCTTAGTAAAGATCCAAATATAATGCTAGCTTAATGATGAAATTCTAACGCAATATTCATTTGCTAAGCTGTCAAAATGTGAGTTTGGTTTGACATAACTCTTGTATCTTGGACATATCATTGGTCAATATGGTGTGAAGGTGGATATGGGAAACATAAAATCCATTATAGAATGGACTCATCCCAAAAATTTCACTCAATTGAGAGGATTCATTGGAATTTGTACTTACTATAGGAAGTTTGTGAATGGGTTCTCCCAATTAACTTCACCTCTCGTTGATTTGAAGGTGAAATATGATTTCCAATGGCATGAAGGGGATGAAATTTTTTTCCAAATAATGAAAGAGGTAATAAGAAATTGTCTTATTCTAGCCTTGCTTGATTTTTCTAAACCATTTGTCTTGGAATGTGATGCATCAAGAGAAGGCATTGGAGAAGTCCTAAAGCAATGACAACACCCAATATCTTTCAAGAGTAGGAAGATACATCCACTTGAGAATATTTACTCTTTTTATGATAAATAAATGTTATCCATCATGCATGCTTTGATCAAGTTTAGGCAGTACTTGGTGGGAAACAAGTTTGTGGTCAAAACTGACCATAACAACTTAAAGTACTTCCTCACTCAAAAGGATCTAAATGAAAGGAACAAAAGTGGGTGAGTAAGATTCAATAATTTGACTATGATATTGAATATTTGAAGGGAAATAATAATGTGTTAGTTGATGCCTTATCTAGAAGATCTTCTATTTCTCTAATGGATGTAGTAGAAAATTGGAAATCCATATTAGAAGTAGAGTATGCCAATGATAAGTTTTCTTGTGAAATTTTTGATGGGACTAACCATGATTATAGTTATAAGGTGTTGGAAGGAATAATATACTACAAATATAGAATCTATTTGGTCCCTGGTTCGAGTTTGAAGGAGAAATTTTTGAAGAAAGCTCATGATTCTCCTCTAGAAGGTCACCCTGGTTTCTTCAAAACATATAGAATGTTGAAGGAAATATTCTCATGGAAAGCGTTGAAGGATGATATTCTGAAATATGTTAATGAATTCCCACATGTCAACAAAAAAAATTGGAGGACACTCATCCAACTGGCCTCTTGCACCCATTTCCTATTCCAGATCGAAAATGGGAGAGCATTTCCATGGATTTCATCATAGGTTTGCCCAAGGAACTTGATAAGGATTGCATATTTGTAGTGGTGGATAGACTCAATAAAATTGATCATTTATTTTTTTTTACTACCCATTTCACTACTACATGAGTGGCTGAACTATTCCTTAAAGAAGTTTTCAGATTGCATGGGCTTCCCAAGAGCATTGTTAGTGACAGAGATAGCAGATTTTTTAATGCATTTTGGAAAGAAATCTTGAAAATGGTGGGGGGTAATCTGGCACATAGAAAAAGATATAATACACAAAATTATGTCCAAACAGAGAGGGTGAATCAATGCTTGGAATTCTACTTTAGGAACTATGTTAGTGGGCAGCAAAAAGCTTGGATAAAATGGTTGCATTTGGGTGAGTTTTGCTACAATACTACTTTTCATATGTCCATTGGCATGTATCCTTTCCAATAAATTTATGGTTATGATGCATCCACTTTTATTGACCACATTTTTTGTGATAGTAGAGCTCTAAAGGCTAAGTATTGAATTGAAAAAAGTCAATAAATTTTTAAGGTTTTGAAAGATAACTTGTAGCCTTGCCCAAAATCAGCAAAAACAATATGCAGATCAAAAACAATAATGTATTTCATGTTTCATGTCTAAATAATGTTATAGGTCAACATATCTAAGTTTTAGATACATCACCTCCATTGGATGATGAAGGACAACTTGTTCTCATTCCAGACAAAATATTGAAAACAAGGGAAAGAAGGTTAAGGAGCAGAACAATAAAAGAATACTTGGTACAATGGAAGGCTTTACCTAGTGAGGAAGTCACTAGGGAAGATGAAAAAATTTTGCAGCATCCAAACTTGGGATTGGTTGAGGACAATAAATATTGGGTGGGGAGGACTGTCATGTCCCCGTCCCAATGAGACTAGTAATTAGCAATGTTTCACCCACCTACTAGTTCCCTAGGTTGGGGAGGAGGCATTAAATATTGCAATAAGGGAGCTATGAGACCCAAGATAACCTTATTTTACCATATACACATTAAATTGGGCAATAAAAATAATAAATATGGAGAAAATAAAGTGGAATTCCTTCATGAATACATTTGGAGTTTCATGGAGACCTTGGGTGGCTAGATTCTTCCTTACACATGTCATGACTTAATCCAAAATTTTAAATTATGAGTAATGGAACGTTCTTGGAAGGTGAAGAGGTGTCAAGTAACATTTCATGAGCTAAAGGATTCAAATAGGTGAAGAGGAATAATTCCCCGTGGAAGAGGAAGAGACTAGGAAGAAACTATGTGCCACTTGGAAAGAGATTCCCCACATTTTAAGAAAACAATGATGGAAAATTCTATGAAAAAACTAGACCTGATTACAGACCTAAGACAATATGACATGTCAGGGATAAAATATCCTCCAAGAGGGCGCACTTGAGGTTTGGTAGAAGCAATTCGATTTTGGAGGAAGATGGGGGGATAAGGAGAAGGACAAGTGTCATGGGGGTTACTAAAAATCAAGGATGAGTTGGAGGAATACTATGGGAGAGAATTATAACTTGGAGGACCTTAGGAAAGCACTAGCTTGTCCATTTTGGAAAGCACTAGTTTTTCCATTGCACGGTGAGTGCTCATTCTCCCTGCTAGTGAGCCAACGTCGAGGGAGTTGGATTCTCATACAAATTGGTTGTTGGAGAGGACACCCTAACCTATAAATTGGATCTTAATGGAGTTTTTTTATTCCATATAGGATGATGCTATAGTTTTTTATCCATCTCTCTTCCCGTTCTCTCATTGCCTACTTCATTATTCCCATGTTTCCATATGATGGTGCAATAATGTGAATGATTCTTGCACCTTGTTGAGTCCAGTTGATTCCCAAGAATGGATGAATGATTTATGGGTTTTTAATATGTATCCCATACTCTTTTTAAGTCGAAATTATCAGAAATACATATGCAAAAATGTCCACATTTCCAAGCTATGATTTGACTAGTTTCCATGTATTGGTTTCCCATTTCAATGGAGTTGTGTATCTGATTTGTGTTGAGGATTTGCTCTGATGTTATATGCTTTTGAGTGAGCTATTGATATGGTATTAATTGTATACATTAATTATTATCTTTTCTGAACCATTTCATATACATTTTATGAGTCAAAGTTAAGTTATTAATGTCATTTCCCTTAAGCGAATATCACTGAACATATGCATCTGAATATGAAGATTTATATATCTGTTGTAGAGCTTATAGAAAAACCTAACTATATTTAATGAATTATAATATAATTCCCTAAAATATGTTTTATAATTTAAGAGGGTTGCATATGATTTGGAGAGCCATTTCTGCTCACACCTTAGGGGGAATTTCACCACAATTTACTAGCAATTTTTCCATTTTTGTCAATGACCCCAAATCGAGTTGCAGATGTCCATAAAATGTTCTAGTTGCAGATGTCTATAACCTATTCTAAAGTGACCAGAGAGTCCATTTAGTGGTCCTAATACTCACCATATCAGTCTCTACCGAATTCGAGACCCTCTTGTGCCATTTGAAGCCCCTAGAGTCAATACTAGTCAATACAAATTTCCCCAAATTATGCCTTTGTTTGGAATTTTCAAATTGGGTCATTACATTTTTAAAGGCTCTTGATTAATCAAAAAGGTAGTGGTGATGAAAAATAATTATGTTTTTGACTCGAAAGTGGAAACAACATGGAAAATGCAAAAGATGTTCAAAATACAAATATTTTACTTTTTCTTTTTCTTTTCAAAACTAAAAATGCAGGCCACAAATAAAAAGATCTATTTCTTAAAAAAAATAGATATGTGCAAATGCATCTAAGAATAATGACACTAACCTAAATGCATATAAGAAAAGACTTGCTCTTTTTACTTTTTACTTTTAAAACAAAAAAATAAACCATAAACCATAAACAAGTACATGCATATGACGTAAACAAAAAGCAAATGAACTTTTGTACTATGTCCACAAAACAGAACCCTAGAATAACCTAAGGTTTGACAAAATCTCTCTTGGAAGGAAGAATTGCATAAGATACCAAGTAAACCACTTTGGCATAAAGAGTTTGACCAAAAAGACTGAGTAAGACAAGGATCAGATGGCTCATAAGTTCAGTCTCTACCTACTAATAGAGGTTGATCAAAACACCATACAAATCAAGGTCATGCCAAACAAGGAGATCAAGCACAAATTTAATCACAAGCCCAAATTATTAAAAATGGCTTCTAACATAAATTTGACATCAACCACAAGAGAAGACACCACTTCCAAATGATCCTACACATACCTGAGAACAACAAGGACTCCAAAGACTGCAACCAAACCCTTTCAAAATAGACCTAAAAGTGTAAAAACCACTTACAGGAGAGATACATTAGTGCACAATATTGACAGTAAAATTTTAAAAGAATATGGAAGCAGTATGAACCAGCGTGTATGAGGGTGAAACACTATTGTATGCACTGGCAAAAGCGTGTGGGTACTTAAAGGTGCAAAAAAGATGAAATCAAGTTCCAAAATAACAAGGAGAGTGTCTACAATGACTCAAGGATTGTTCCTAACCTGAAAGCAAGAATCATACCTTCAAATATATTGGACAAATAAAATTCGAGACCCCAAAGAAGATATTATTCTCCTCAGTGGAGTCACCATTTCTATTGTTAGGGAAAGTGTTCCTATGGCTAGGGTGAGCCCACCAACATACTAGCGTTACAGACAGACATGTAAAGTTATGCAAATATAGTGATTAAGCAAAAGTTCAAGGGTTAGGTGGGTGTGTACCTTACAAATAGAAGCTTGATCCAATCCTTTCCTTGATTCCTCCTCTTTCTCTTCAATCAAGGAACCTGCAAAACCACTTCAAACCTTCCTCAAACCAATTTGACTACATATAAAACACTGATATTCAAAAGAACATGAAACCCTGATCTCATAAGCATTAACATATAATCAAAAGTTGAGAAATACAAAGTGATTTAGAAATGGAAGAATGGCAAGTATTTATTAATCAATGAAACAAGTACAAAAATACACCTTCTCATCATTCAAGGAACCTCGTGAAACCTTCAATTTGGATCACCTACTTCTCTCCTCCAAGAATCCCAACCTCCAAGATCTGCAACAAGGGTAAATGGAAACTAGGGCATAGGTGAAGGGGATGAGAGTCCATATTCTCCAAGCATAACAATACTGTAGGACAATTCCCTTTCATGGTCCCCATTCCCTCTCTTATATAGAAATTGGAAGATATAGGGTCGAGGATGGAGCAGTTACAACCAAGGAGGTAGTTCCAAAACCACCCAAATTTGGGATTTTTTATATTTTTGGGGAATTTTTGGATAAAAACACTAGTAGAACACTAGCAACCCATGTGTAAAAAGTTAAAAACGTAGGTGTAATATAGGAAACCAACGTTTTTGGGGAAAAAATGAAAATTTTAGGGCTTTTCTAGGGGTTTTCAGGAGGTGATTTGGTCTAGAAATTTGTTCATCGGCTTCCTAAGTATCCAATGAACCAAGAAAGACATAGGGGGATGCTACAAAAGTCCCAAACATGGGCCTTCTATCCATTGAATGTACTTTTGGTGAGCGACAATAACTTCATGAAGTGTCGTCATGCAAGTATCATCATGTGACCGAAACATGTAAGTGTCATCACAGACGGAGAAGTGCCAATTTTGGATATAACACACCCTTGTCACTTGAGATTTATTGATTTCATCTTTCATTCTTGTGTGCATTAGGCACATAAGAAACTTACTATGAATTTGGAGAGACTTGATGAGGTTCATACTAACCCTTTGGAGATGTAATATTTCATGATGGATGACCTCTTTTTGATTTGGACCTACCTTTAGGATGCGTATTTCATGATGGATAGTATTTCTATGTTTTGACCTAGCTTGGAGGATGACATACTTCCATTCAGTTTTCATAATCTAGTCATTCTTCATGATGGTCTTGCTATTCTTCCTAGTACCCTTCATGGTGCTAGCCTCTACATATATTTGATGATGTTTGGGAGGATACATTCTAGATAATGGGATCTTGACATTCCTTGGGATGTCAAATTTCCACCTTTGACATTGCCACATGGATACTTACAATGGAGGAAGTGGGATCCAAGTATAATTTTTCCTAAGGAGCTTTTTTGGATGGCATTCTCACTAATGGGAATGCAATGCAAGTAACAGAACCCTATCATTGCTTGTCTTTGGAACAACAATTTGCATGTTGGCTTGATGGAGTAGGTCAACCTTTCTTCACATGAGTCATATCTATTGTATCATGTTCTAGTTTTCTACATGGGGAACTCTTCTTTGGATGTACTTGTGGTTTCCTTGCATGGTGCATTAGAGGATGTATCTTGCATTTTGTGTTTGTTGCGGATCATTCAGGATCCTGGTATCATTTGTGCTTAGTTTTCACACTAAGTACAATGTTGGGTGGTGGTAGAAGATGGAGTTATTCTTTGTGAGAATCCATGATTTCTCTCAAGGTGTAGTTGGCGATTTCTAAGAATAGTTGATGCACATTTTAGTTGTGTTCATAGTCTTTCATGTGAAATACTATGAATGGTTTTTTCCTTGGAGGATTGATGATGGTGTCTTCATATTAGTTAGTTTGTAGGAGCACGCATTGGTTGCATGTACATGTTCACTTCAATGCAATTATTTGACATAGACCCATGATGAGATTTAGTGTGGATACATTATTGAGGAAGGTATTCATGACATTGATTAGGATGATTTACTTCACTCTAGCTTGCTTGAGGACAAGCAATCTTAGAAGGGGAGCACTGTCATATCCCCACTTTTGGCCTATGGGATATTAGTCAAGGTCACCTAGGAAAAAATCATAAAAATCAAAATGGTGGCTAAAATAATTAAATTTTCCTAAATAAATTCTCCTAAGGATAATTAATCCACAAATAATTCCAAACACGAATTATGGAGCAAAATAATCTTTTGGGAATTAATTGGAGAATATTTTTCCAATTCAAATTGTAATTATGAATTTAAGTGAGCAATTAATGATTAAATGGGGTTAGAGGGTACTCAAGGAATGGATAAGGAGGTTGGTTGATGAAATGATGATGGGGAGAAAAGTGGACAAACTTGGATTCTAATTCTTAGGAAAGGATAAGAAAGTAAATAAAATCCACTTTTGACTTGGTGGAATTCCTTAAATCTAGGAAATGAGTTAAGGAGCGCTTGGGAGCACTTGGGACACTTGGTGGATATTTATGACCCAAGTTAAGTGGGAAATAACCTTGTTCACATTTCCCCAAGGATATTAGGGCATTAAGGAAGGAAGTTGGTCAATTGGAAACCACTTGCTACATGGTTGATGGTTTTGCGATGCCCATGGTATTTGCCACTAGTATTGAATGAGTGGGTAAACTAATTTTGTTATTGGTTTTCATTTGACCATGGTATTACTCTCTAGTGTGGGAAACTAATCAAGTTTTTTATTGTAAAAGGAGGAAAAGGAAAATGGGAAAGGCATGCATTTGGATATTGTGGACTTTAATGGGAAGCTTAGTGATACTAAGTCTTGGGCGATGCTTCCCTTGACAACAGTGTCAAGTTGGTTGATGGGCCCCTTCTGCATCTAAGTAACCAAGGCATTGGTGAAGTGGAGTTAAGCATCCTTCTCTTCTCATGGTGTTGTATTGATCGAGTACTTATGTTGGGTTTGATTGTGCTACATGATTATAGTTTCTAGAGGTCTTCTACATCTCTCTGGTGGTCATATCAACTAATTCTTGTGATATTAAGCTTTCATACTCATGCTACTTCATATGCATGAGTTCCTGGGCTAGTGTCATGTATTTTCTCTATTTTTTTACTATTTAATGCAGGTGTATTTGGGGATTCTACACTGGATCAATGTTTCTAAAGGGGATTGATTCTATTGAGCATTATTCTTTTGTAATACGCCTAGTTTTACCCTTGTAATGTATTTAATTAAATTATGTAAATGATGCTAGTATGGATTCCTAGTGAGAATCTCAAGGACAAGGACCGACTAATGAATGGATAGGCGTGTATGATGTATATATTGTTATTTGGACCATATGATTGGATTGTCACGCCAATTAGAGTTGTATGTGAATATTATGTTGGAAATTAATAAAATAGTCTACAATGGTTGTATACAGAGCACTAGAGGGGAAAGGGAAAGGGGCATATGGGAAACTAAATCCTATGTTTCCAAGTGTTAACCTTAGAACTCATCCAAAATATGCCATGTGCTTTAAACTAAAAAATTAATTCCTTTTTTACTATTAACCCAATCATTGAATGCATGTGTGAGGTTGCTAGGGAAAAGCACTTCATGTAGTTATTGCAGCATGGGGGTGGTGATAGTTTTGTTAGTTTTCAGGAGTCCTTTTCTTCTATGGTCAGTAGCTATGTTGGTTTTATTTTCACCATCATATAATAACCCTTAGAGTCAACACCCTTTTGATTATTCTCTCATGCATGTTTTTCCTACACTATGTAGAGTTTCATACTGTTGTTCATGACCATTTCTAGATTATGTTAAATCTAGAAAAAAATAAACTTAAAGACAAAGATGAATTTTGGGGAGGAAAGATTGATGGTTGTAGGTGAGCATAAAGGTAGAGAAAGATAGGAATCCTTAATCGTGGAGTTATGCTACTTTTTGGGTGATTGAGAGGCCACAATTTGTGCTATAGGAGGTTCTCCAACAACTTACAATAGATTGGACTCTTACTGCACACAATGGTAAGCACTGTAAGGGTTGGATTCCGTGAGGGAACTATGGATCAATGAAGGGGAATGCCTTCCTTGTGTTGTGTGGGGAAGTTGGAAGGAGTCTCGTGGATGTGTGGGATGAGTGAGATATCTGTATATATTTTTTATGAGTTTTTTCAAAGAATAGAGAGAATAATGGGTTGTGGACTGAGTGACAAAATATTGTAGGTGTTTCCTTCTCCTTGGTGGCCTTATAGCCCCGCTTGGGGGTGGCCTCTCAGTAGAAAGAGTATATGTTAAACAAAGTGCCTACAGTTGGGTAGAAAATCACTCTTACACAACCAATTGCTTGAATCTTCTTTATTAAATATAAGTATTCTCTTTTGTTTGTGATGTGCAATAATTTAAATTTATATGCCTATAATGATTTTGCTTGAAATCGCAAGTTGCGTGTATGTGTGGATTTAGTTATTCCATTGTGTGTTTTATTCATAAATCTACACATGCATTTTGGAAATAATAAATTCATAATCATGGCGATGGGACAAATTTGGAGAGATCGAATCACTTCATGCCCCTCCTGTCAGTCAGATTGAGGGATGGGGACGTGATAGAGTGGTATCAGAGCTTCTAGTTGCAATACTAGAGCTATATGGGCCAGAAATGCACAGTTACTTACAAATTTTGAGTTGCAAGCAAAATGATTCCATGGGAAACTTGCGGAATAATCATTGGATGGTATTTTAGACAAGGCGTAGGTTAGATCTGTGGTTTACCAGTGGGAGAGGTAAACTAGTTGAGGCAAATTTTTGAAATTTGTACAGTTGCAGTGTAATCATTATATGGAATTCGGGATTTGTCAAATGACAGTGAATGGTCTGGTTTAATTGGTAATAATCCCGTTATTACCAAATTTTAATTTTATACAAAAAAAAAAAAAAAAAATTGGGTAAATTATAGGTGGGCCCAACCCATGCCATGTGGGCAGGTGACATGGAGGATCCATGTGGGCAGGACATGGAGGATCAATGTGGGAAGAAGGAATGATGTGAATCATCCACATCAAACCCGCAAATAAGTGACTACATATGGTGGAGCGTGGATGCAGGAACATATCTGTCTGCTAGATCTTGTGAAAGATCACCGGTTGTGGTGCATATCGCACAAGCAACATGTGCAGAGGATAATAATGGGTAGAAAAAGGATTTGACCATCAAATATTTTGGTAGATCAATGGTCATGACTCATAATGTGTCAGTGAAGTGCATGCTAGATAAAACGGGGTGAACGTGCGTTGGGACCAAAACCGCCCACTACGTGTGTCGCTTTTTTATTGGCAACGCATCCTTGGGAAACTTTTTAAAACCAACTTTGTGAGGGTGCGTTACCACTAGTGGTAAAGGGGGGGAACCGCCGATGCACTTGCACCCGAGGCAGGTGGTGCGATGACTTAGGGGTCGTGGAAGGTGGCATGGCCACCACGAGGGTGACAGGTCTGACCTGTTCAACACCTCAGCAAGTACGTGCCAAACCATGTTAGTACCCACGCCACATCAACAGAAAATGACAACGAATTTATGTGCCAAATTGCATAAAATTGAATGAGTCACAAAAAAAGAGGGTGTTTCCCTTGACCCACCCTGCAAGGGGGCAAGCACCCTTGACCCTCATTTTTTTTTTTTTTAAATCGATGAAGTTGGATTCGGGGTTCAACTACGTCCATTAGAGTAGCATAAAAAGTTTCCATATTTTGGAATGATGGTGGATGTTGCGAAACTACAATCTTTCCAAGTCTGGAGGAAATGGAAAAAGAGCAAAAGTAGTCAATTCCATAATGTTATAAAAGGTGAATAGGGCATCAAATCAAATAACTAAGAATTGTTGAGTAATCCTGGTCACATTTATTATATATGACAATATAGAAGTTTTTCTAGTTCTCCATAGGCTTTTTTTTGCATTTGTATTAAGTTGACCTCTAGGGTTAAATGCACCTACAGCAAATGTGCAGAAATTGGGCCAGTTTGACAATTTTGAAGTACTGCAAATGTGTACTAAGAATTGGGAATTGGGAATTGGGAATATTAATAGTCAATGAAAAGCTTACCTAGAGGACAATAAAATATAATATTCTTAATTTTGAAACAAGTTTCCAATTTTTTCAAATAACAGGTAGAGAAGAGCCCCCTAGGCTTGATTGAGTAATAAATTTTTAATGTGAATGACTACCAAAGTAACCCAAAACTTTGGGAAACTTTTGTATATTGGCATAAGAGGGTGCCATAAATGAAAGCGACTCATATTCAATGAAAATTATGATACTCATATCATGGCAATGGTTCTATCATAATAAAGTGGAGGCCCAGTTGGGTAGGCAAGCATGGTAAAATCGTTTGTTAGTATGCAATGTGAATAACTAAATCAAGTAAAGTTGGATGCATGGTAACATGACAAAATTTGTAGCTGATCAAGGATATTCAAATGATAGTATCATGTTAATTATTGTTAACGGTTGGGAAAAAATGTTCAGTGGATAATATTACACTCTTGTAGATGCTATTTGAAAATAATAATGATGAAATAAGGGGAACTAAGAGGAAGTGAAGGTTCCTTATCCAAAATGTATTCAATGCATTATCTCTATTGATGATGTAGAATATGAATTGCATAGAGTGATTGTGAAAGAATTTATTGAGAGTAATTGGTTGGCATATGCATTATTGAGGAGTGAAAACCATGTCTGATCATGAACGAGTAAAAGAGACTAGTAATGGACATTGGTTCCTTTGAAAAGAATGCATCCAAGGTATTGTTGTGATTGATATGTGCAATTTAAATTGCAAGGAAGATCCATGAGAGATATTGATTATTGGGTATGGATATTGTATTCCATATGAAAATGTTGAGCAAGGTATGGCATAAGGCAGCAGGTAAAGGACATGCAAACTGTAAAGGTGAAGGGTGAACTGTCTTTATGGGCAAGTGCATTCATCCTAAGATAAGTTGCAAGCCATTACCAAATATCAACCAACAACTTATGAGTCAGTAATTAAAATGGGTAAGTAATTTTCATTTACCTAGAAGATGACACTATTTGAGAAATATTATGGTATGTGTAACTCTCATGTGGTTCATGATAGTGATAGAGTGGCCATGCAGAGACTTCCAATAAGGGAATGAGGCATCCCTATCTGTAAATCAATTGTATGGTTCGAAATTGTGGAAAATATTTCCACGTGAAAGGAAAGTAGGTCTCATAATTGAATGAGGCATGAGAATGTATAATGGATCTTGAAAAGACTCCATATAGAGTTGGAATGGAATAAGATGTAGAGTTGTTAAATGATAGGAAGTCCAAGAAAGGTAAAGTTACACTTGGCCAGAATCGCTCAAAGAAATTGAGCACCAAGGAATTTGAGCAAGGTGCAATGAAAGATATTGTAATGACTAAGGAAAGTTACGTAAACATGGCAAACTGGTTGCAATAGAAATTGGGGAATAATCTCCATAATACAACATTGATACAGAGGAAATTTTCTTAACTTAAACTATATTTGGTTATAAAATAAGAATTGCATGCTTGGAAAGTTGAAATTATGAATGATATATATGTGTATATGTATCAAGTTGTTGCATGGTGAGAAAATCATGGCTAATCAGATCAAGAATCCTTGCAAGCTTGAATTGATAGGCTAGTAGAGTTGGATGAAAAAAGGAGAGAGGCATGGAATAAGGTTGTCATAGAACAAAAAAGGGTGAAAGGCACATTTGACAAAAGGAGTAGAGATGTAAAGTTTAATGTTGGAGAAATTGTATTACTCTGGGATAAAAATAAAGAAAACCAAGAAACAATGGAAAACTTGAGAAGATTTGGATGGGTCCTTATAGATTAAGTAGGATAGCTGGAAAAGGGACATTATGGTTAGAAACATTATATGGGGAGGAACTGGAATTTCCTGTCAGTGGATTGTTGCTGAAACATTCTTTCCTGTCGATTGCTTGAATGGTTTATCATCATCTGTTGGAGTAGGTAGGATTGAATAAGATCCTTTGAGAAGTAGTTTGAGTATTTTATTTTTTGAGTGTTGCATGTGTTCTAAGTTTTTTCTGAGTCTTATGGCTATTGAGTTGGCCCCTTGCATAGTTTATTTGTATCTTATAACTTAGAATAGATTTCATTTTCAGCATTTTATTTCCAACATTTCTTTTATGAGTCTATTTGTGCATA
>LPNX010472527.1:0-19627 GCA_001517045.1 Pseudotsuga menziesii
AGCTCCATATTCAGTCTCCATTGTTGATAATTTGCATGATCAATTGTTAATTGCTGTGAGTGAAATTAATCTACTGCAGGCCTGAATTTCTACAATTTGGGCTTATTGAGCCAATTATTGGGGCTCGAGATTGCTCAAACCAAACAAGGAATAAAAGTACATCAGTCCAAGTATGCCTTGGATTTGCTGAACAAATTCAACATGAAGGATTGCAAGCCAAGCAAGACTCCCTTCCTTTCAGGAGTTAAGCTTGAAGAAGCTGATTCTTCACCTATGGTAAACAATACATTGTATAGGCAATTGATTGGATGTTTGCTGTATCTTACAAATAATCGACCTGATATTTCTTATGTAGTAATTGTGGATTCAAGATATATGGATCAGCCTCATGAGATCCATTGAGATCCATTGGAGAGCAGCCAAAAGGATCCTTAACTTTGTTCAGGGAACAAGGACTCATGGGATCTTCTACAAAGCTAAATCTGATCTTGATTTGATTGGGTTTATTGACAGTGATTGGGAAGGTAATAACACAGTTCAAAAGTAAACATTAGGATATGTGTTCATGCTTGTTGAAGGACCAATCAGCTGGTTAAGTAAGAAACAGAGTGCCATTGCACTCTTATCTACAGAAGCAGAGTACAGAGGAGTTGTAAATGCAGCAACTCAATGTTTATGGTTGTAGGGGTTACTTGGTGAGTGTAGCTTCGAATCAGAATACTTAAATACTATCTATTGTGATAATTAGAGTACCATTCGAATATGCAATGATCCAATTCAGAGACAGAGAACCAAACACATTGAGATTCATATGCACTACATCAGACAGCTTGTGCATGATGGCACCATTCACCTACTCTTCTGTTCATCTTCAGAACAAGTAGCAGATATCTTCACCAAATTTTTTTGTGAGAAGAAATTCAGCAATCTCAAATCACTGCTGGGGATTGCTGATCATGCTGTGAAGCATGAGTGACGACAATATTTTCAAATTTTGTTTTACTGTCCATGTTTAAGGGAGGATTTTTCCCACTGGGTTTTTGCCTCTTTCCTTGGTTAAATGGACATGCAGTATGTAAAGGGTGACTAAGCCTTGTTTCTAGGACCTATAATTTTCTGATATTTTACTCATAATTCAGGCTTAAGGGGGGGTGTTAGAATAATCAACCCATAGTTAGCTACCTTAGACATTAATTAATCCAATTTTTGTCTGATTTGCCTAGTTTCCATATTCCACCTTATGCAAGTTGTCCTCCACACATCCAAAGTGGTCAAACTTGATAAATTTGACTCATGGAGTGCTTGGGAAACCACTTGGAATCAAATATTCTTTATTCCTGGCCTTCCTAGCGCGTGTCTTCTTTTTCTGCTTTATTGCCTGCTTTTTCTGAGTTTTAAGGCAATTAGGAAAGTTTGACTAAGTGAAGTTAACTTGTTTTTTGTCCTCATCATCCTCCACTCTTTTCTCCTAAGAAAAGCATGTATGAGTTGTACTTCCATCATCTATTAGCTTGCCTAATTGATTTTGCCAATTCATGAGCTCCTAGACAGATTTGGAAACTGCTTTATGCACCTATGGGGGATTTGCTTAGATTTAGTAAGCCTGCTTTTGACCAAATTCGAATGGAATCCTTATGCATTCAAATATATCATGTAATTATTTATTGTGGCAGCCTATGAATTCATAGGGTTGGCTATTGTACACTTATTCAATACATATTAGTGTTCTGCTCCATATTCAGTCTCCTTTGTGTGTAATTTGCATGTGTAATTGGCAATTTTTGTGAGTGTAATTGTTCTAACACCTGGGTTCAATTTACACACCTTTGAAATGACAAAATACTACTACAAACCATCATACTGAAAAGAATCTACATGCTCATATAGCGATCTTATTCTGCTATTTACTCCTACTTCTAATCGGAGGAAACAACCCAATCAAGTGTAATTATACTTCCAGTGAAGCCAAGAAACCATTTGACTAAGAATCATAATTCCATGCATGCTACTATTTGAGAAAACCCACAAATGATGTGATAAATGCAATAAATATTCTGTAGGCAACTGATACTTATGACTGGAAATAGGAAGTATGCCAAAAGCTGGAGCATTAAAAACCTTTGAAAAATACAACTCCATCCAAGAAGGCACGGGATCATGAAATTTCTGATTTAAAACTTCAATGTCTTCATTATATTCATCATAAAGTGAAGCATTCTCTTCCTCTTCATTACTGTTCTTTTTAAACTTTGGCTCAAGAATGGAAACAAAGGGCTCTTCAAATTGCTTCTCGACCTTTAAATAAAACCCTTAATCAAAACTTGAACAAATAAAATTTTGAAAGTGACCATAAGTCAAGAAGGGCATCTTATTTCTTATGTCAATAGTAAGAGGTTGAAGAGAAGCAACTTCTTCTTCATAACATGATAATCTCATAGAAGGAACTAGGAAATTTCTACCATAATCCATTGAAAATATATTATCATCGAAAAAGTCAGCAAACTGATATGAAGAATCAACACAAGCCTCATTTATATCCTTGTTCATATGAAAATCTGAAAATTATGAAGAAAACTGTCTTAAATCTGAATGATACCTATGTTCTTCTTCCTGTTCATAAGCTTGTATATCTTAAACATGAGCCTGATCTCAAAGCATTTTGCAAGCTTATATGTTCTCCTCCACTCCTTTTGCATCCTCAAACAATTGTCTTAAAGATGATGATTTTCTTTCTAACAGGAAAAATACAAGATCTGGATGTTGAGCCATAACATAATATACCATAGCAAGTTTTTCCAAAGGTCCGATATTCATAGGCATACTGATATAAAAACTTTGAAACCTCCAATTAAATTTAGTAATAGGCTCATCATTGTCCCTTTTCAAACTATAAAATTTGGAAAGAAATTCATCATAAGATTGATTTGAAACCTCCAATTAAATTTAGTAATTAGCTCATCATTCTCCCTTTTCAAACTACAAAATTTGGAAAGAAATTCATCATAAGATTTATTCTTACCCCAATACTTCAAAAAGACATCATGTAACTCTTCCCACGATCCAATTGAATCAGCTTTTAAATTTCGGAACCAAAACCCAACATCTCCAACAAAGGATTTTGAAAATAACCTCATGACAACATCCTCATGCATGATTTCAAAATTATCAATGACATTATGAAAAGATCCTAAATGCTTCTCTACTATAATATGGTCTTTTCCAGTAAAATGGGGAAGATATTCAACAAAGTAGGAAGGGTAAGGATGTAAGAGAGATGTCGGCCTAAGAGGTTTAAACATCTTCTGTTTGAATCTATACTGAAAATCTATGAGTTGAAAATGAGGTTCAACAAGTTGTTCGCAAGTTTCAGCAGTGATGGTAGAAGGTAATAGATCAGATTTATTCTCTACAAGATGACCAGAATAATCAGGTTCAAGAGATATGGGTATATGTATATCATGTTGCACATGTATTTCAAATGAAGGAACTAGATCAACATCAATAAAACAAGAAGAATGTAGACTTTCTTCTTCCAAAGAGGGATATGTAAATGAAGGTTTATGATCATCAAAATAGACAAAACAAAAAATAATTCTTTTGACATGCAATGGGAAAGACAGGAAATAACTGATGAATAAGAACAAAACCTCATGGAGGAAAGTAACAAGATGATACCCAGTCTTTCCATTTGGATTCTTCATTTTTCTATCAACAAAATTCTCCTTGCAGTGGAATCTTTAATCGTGGAGTCGCCGGTGAAAAATTGTAGTCTAAAAGATTTTCTAACTTTGTTCACCTCTCAAAATCAAATGAATAATGATATCCTAGGGAAGATATACTTCAAATTCATCCTCGGCAATGGCACCAAAGATCTTAGTGCTAGGAATTGTTCTTAGACTACCACAAGAACAAGCTAACACAATCTAAAAATCAAATAGAATAAAATTGGTTTTTAGGGTTTTGTTTTATGGTTTTAGTTTTAAAAAATTAATTAGCAAGGAGGAAATAAACATCCACAAGCTAATACATAACTGAATCATACAAGTTGGATAAACTGGTGATCAAAAACATCTCAATAAGCCATAAACATTACACATGAAATACTAATTCCACCCACAGGATACAAGCATTTACATGAATAAACCTTTAAACAGGAAATGAAATTGTAGACTGAGCAATCAACCAGATCAGAAATGAAAAAGAATGACAAGTAAAAGGGCTTATAAGTTTATATATAATCAATAACTGTCATCCACTTACATAAGAGTTATAAATGCTAGCTTGAGAAATCGAAGCTCCAAAAGCCTCTCGTTGAGTGAAAATTCCCACGACAAAAATGTATGTTTGTCTTCCTTTTATCATTACAAAGGTAAAGTAGCTCCATAACTACCTTCTAGGTTGAAATTTGAAACAGTTACATCAATTAGTTATATGATAACTCAAAATATTTAAAGACAATTAACCCAAAAATAGCAAATAGGATTTGGGGAAATTTGGCAAATTTCTGAAATTTTGGGTCTCAAAGATGCCTTCATATCTCTTGATCCGAGACACCTATGCAAAACTTGAGAGAGGGTTTCTAAATGAGCCTGTTGTGAAAAAAAACATCTCTTGGTTTTTAAAAATTCCCCTTCAATTGATCAGAATACATGCTGGAAATTTGTGACTAAAACATGAAATTATTAAATAATTCAAACCCTGAAAATAGGCCACAAAGATGAATTCGAAACTCTCAAACAATAACAGCTGTTGCAAAACTGAGAGATGTTTTTGTGAATGAGTCTATTGTGGACACAAACCTCTTTTTGTTGTTCACAATTTTTTTCCATCACCTCGTAATCTGCTCCCAATGACAATGACAAAAATAGGAAAAACAGAGCTGCTACAGGAATCTCCTCATGAAAATATTTGACAAAGGACTAAAAAATGAGGGTTATATTATAAAGAAAAGTTGGAATAAACTTTTATTATAAGTTTTTTAAAGCTTAAAGATATACATACTAACTACTAAGCCCAAAATACAAACCTTAAAACTAAATTAATGAAATAATTCAACCCGGTAAAAGCATTAAATCCAACAAAAATTACTTATTGTCAAAAGTTCTTAAAATCAACATAAAATGTAAAATCATCTTAAACCAACGGTTGAAAATCAGGAAAAAAAGAATAGATAAACTAAGAACAAGATCTAGTTATAGCAAATTCCATAAGGAAAAATGCTTTACAAAGCAAAAATGCATTTTTTTGAAATATATTGGCATTTAATTTAAGAAAAGCACGTCACTTTTATCTTAAAAAAAATAGGATTTCCAACAAGAGAAATACAAGGGTATATAAAAATGGTCATATAAGGAATCCAAGAGAGACACCTTTAGTTAAGTTGTCCCTCAAAATTTCAACTGCATTTGCACCAGAATTGACATTGAAGATATATAGTTGGAGCTCAGTGTGCACATCACCGACATCAATAAGAAAAAACAAAAAATCTACAAAATCCTTTTCACAAGTTGTTTAAAATTATATAGGAGATATCCCTTCCATTTATATTATCAAAATTTCTTATGACATCAATTTTTCCATTTATACTAGCAATTATTGTCAGTGGGGTAATCGTAGCCAGCGATCTTGTGTCATCAACACTAATATCGACACCCCTTGTACCTTGTGCTGAATCCAAACCAATAGACGAATCCTTAAGACGACCATTAATAATAACATTAGTATACCCTATTAATTCTATCATATTTGTATAAATTTGAACCACCCCTATTTGTTCCTCAGCACCAATTATTCTAATTGAAACCTCATCCCCACTACCATTGTCTTCCATTTCCCTATCTTATCCCCCACCTATACCCTCAATTTCATGATATCCTAATCAACCCTTCAAAATCCTTATATACTCCAATATATGAGATAATGGAGCTTGATTTGTGTTTGCAACATACAAATTCATTAAGAAATATATCGATGGTTGGATTTCATTGAAGGAGGGGAAGTAAGCCCTGACATGAAAGGGACACTTGTTATTGCCATGAACGATGGAAATTCCTTAGATGGTCATCTAACAAGAATAGAGATTGACACTGTTTTGAAAGAAAATTTGAGGAAACGATTATATAAGGGGAAAACATCTTATGATGTAATAAATAAGTGGGTTCAAATCAATATCCATTTTTAAATAACTATGAACACACAAAATACATAAAGTACTAGTTTTACATCATTAATTATTTTTAATTAAATTAATTAAATTTTTTTACTATAATAAAAGAAAATATATGTACTGTGGTGTAAAAATATGAAACAAAAGGAACTTTGTGATGAGCAGAGATTCACTCTCAATACCAAGTTGTCACATAATTTGATAAAATAAAAGAGGAAGCATCTCGTCACTTTAGTGTTATCTATTCTGCGAATCCTAGTACTAATCTACCAAATCCCACGCTTTTGGATTTAGTTCCTAGGTTGGTTAAGAGAAAGGATAATAAGATTCTTACTCAAAGGATCACATTAGAAGAACTAAAGTCGACAGTGGAGTACATGGAAGAAGATAAAGCACCAGGTCCAGATGGATTTAGTGCAAGGTTCATTAAAGTATGTTGGGATATCGTTCATAAGGATTTGGTTAAAATGGTGTTAAAATATCAGCATTGTGAAAAAATCGAAGGTAAGAAAAATTCAACCTTTCTAGCTCTAATCCCCAAAGAGAAAGATGCAATTTATTTCGATATATTTTGACCCATCTCATTATGTAATATCAACTACAAAATAATCACCAAAATTATGGCTAAGAGATTAAAAGGCATCCTACCTCTTATCATTCCAGAAAATCAAGGAGGTTTCATCAAAGGAAAGAAAATTTTGGACAATATCATTTTGGTACAAGAGGAAATCCAGTCCATTCTAAAGAATCGTGAAAGAGTTATGGTAGTGAAAATAGATTTAGATAATTCTTTTGACAGAGTTTGTCACTTGTTTTTGTTTCAGGTGATGCTAAGGTTTGGGTTCGATCGTAGCTTTATTCGTTGGGTCAAATATTATATAAGTGATCCATGGATAGATCCTCTTGTAAACGGAAGAGAAACAACCTTCTTTCAAGCCTTTTGAGGCCTTAGGAGAGGCTTCCCTCTATCTCCCTTGCTTTATGAAATCCAAGCTTCGGTGCTTAATATTCAACTCGAGCAAGCCAAGAAGGACCAAGAATTAATTGGCATCAGAATGGATCGTGGAACTAAAGACATCAATCACACACAATTTGCAAATGAAACTATTTTGTTAGGAGGATCCAGTCAACATATAAAAAGAAGACTCAAGACTGAATTGGACTCCTACTGCCAACCATCTAGAAACAAATTAAATTTAAGAAAGAGTTTAATTTATAGCTGGAATATAAATCCAAGGGAGATGTCTGAAATTTCTCATATTTTAGGAATTGAGGTAGTAGCTATTTGGGCCTCTTTTAAATACTTGGGTGTCCCAATTTTTAAAAGTAAGCCAAAAACATCAGATTGGAGCGCTCTGATTGAAAAATTCAAGAAAAAAATCCTTGCTTGGGGAGAGGTTTGGCTAAACTTAGTAGGGAAGTTGGTTATGATAAAGTCTATCCTAAATATATTTCCTCTGTACCAATGTTCCATTATGGTGGATCAATTGGAATTCTTGCCATTATAGAAGGTTTGTTGAGAACCTTCCTCTAACAAGGAGGGAAAATAACGGTGGAAATAAATTTTCTCTAATTAGCTAGAAAAAAATTAATTTTCCTTGGTTGGAGGGTGGTATTAAGGTTAGATATTTAAAATATCAAAATTTGGTTGTGGGAGAAAAAATTCTTTGGTATTTTATTGGAAAGAACCTTTCTTTGAGTAGTCAAGTGCTCAAACACAAATACTTTTCCTGATCAAGGTTACGGTGTATGTATTCTAAAACCTACAGTTAGGAAAGGCTCCCCTATATTCCCTCTTTGCAAGAAAGCCCTACCCCAATTCAAAGAAGAAATTTTTTGGATTCCTCATAATGGTAAGCATGTGATAATTTGGAAGGACTCCATCCTGGGAAATCCTCTCCCATCTTCTCTTCCAGTTTTCAGTAATTCTAATATCTGGATTTATAGCCAAGGTTTATTCTATCTTTGGGATATCTCTAGATGGGATCCGATTCCTTCTCATCGTTGGGTTTGTTGGTCTCTACCTGATTTATAGGAAGAGCTTGAAGATGAAAATATATTATTCCTTTCCCATCTAACAGGGTTATCCCCATTGGCAAGAGGAGTTAAATATAAGCGTGGCTGGGGATTCCAATCTGGTAATTACACTTCTGCTCAAGGTTATAATATTTTCCCTGCACTACCAAATGTTCCCAACAATCCTTTGATTTGGAAAAGAATCTAGAATTTTAAAATTTTAGAGAAAATCGACATGTTTATCTAGACACTAGTGCATGGAAGAATTCTAATATGAGAGAATCTTTAAATAAGAGGATCTGCATGACCATTTCATTTCTCGCTTTGTAACATAAGTAAAGAAACCATTCAACATCTATTTTTAAACTGCCCCTTTGCCCAAAATGTTTGGGAACTATTGGTCTGTCCTTGTTTTCGAAATTTAGATCTACCATGAAATATTCAACATGTTTTTTTGAGTTGGGATCGAATGCATCAAGGCACTTTTGACCAAAAAACAAGTCTTAAAACCTGCTGGTTAACCCTACCAAAATTTATTTTTTTGGATTATTTGGATCGAGTGTAATCAACGAATATTCAAAGATAAGGCCCAATCTCCGAAACACATTTAATCTAAAACTCAAGCTCTTCTGGGAGAAACTCTTAGAGCATCTTTGTTTCCTAAGAATAAGACTGAAATTTCTCCTAAAGAATCAAATTGGTTGCATTCCTTCAACATCTCTGATCTAGACATAGCTATGTCTAGACGACCGTTGGATGTTTGGGAAATAAGAATGGATCATAATACTTATAAAATCATATCCATACGCTCCCTCATAATTATTGTAATGCATCATCGTCATGTTGTTAGGGACAATCAAATGCCATTAGGGTCTATCAAATGTTGTTGGGGGCACTCAAATGCCATTAGAGAAATTTAGGTGACATTAAGGTAATTTACCCCTCATTAGGATTAATCAAGATCTAGAGGTGCCATGATTACGATCATTTAGGTTCCACTTGTTGGGATTTGTAATCCTCCCTTGACCAATGGTCTATTATATTATTTATCCGGACTTAGGAGTTTTAATTAATTAATTAAGTCCACTAGTACAATTGGGTCCACATGGCCCAATGGGGCCACATGTACCATTTACTAGAGTGTGGGGAACACTACTAGAGGCTAAATGACACTCACTGCACTTGCATGCATCATTTTAGGAACCTCCTAGAACAATCCCTACATTTTAGGAGCCAGTAGGAGTCCCAAAACCAACCTCCTTCAGTCAGTTGGAGTTGGAACTAGTTAAGATTAGTTAAATTCTAGTTACATTTAGTTAGATCATAATCAGTTTAGTTAGCGCTAGTTATGCATGGTTGCATGTGGATTAGGCTCATTTTTCTCACCTACCACTTCAGTTAGACTGAGTTAATTGTTCATTATTAATTGTGTGAGTTGTTTAGACATATGGAGTTAACCATTTGGACACTGATATTGATTGAGACATATTAACTATCTAGTTATTTAGGTACAGTCACATCCAATTTGTAGATTCAAATTCCTCCCTAATGGATTCGAATTCTTCCTTATGTAAACTATTGTAACACCAGATTTAATTAAAGATAATGATACTATAATTATCTGATCTATACTCATCCGTTTCCTATGTGGTTTGATTTGTTCAGTGTGTATCTTCTTTCTCCTTTTATTGAATCAATAATATTAGACTCATTTATTGATGATATAAATGGCACAACAATTTTAACATGGTATCAGAGCCATCTCAAGAAGGCTTCATTTTTGTCTCTCTCCATTGAACACCAGAAGCAACCGGGCTTCCAAACAAGTCTCGTCAAGAGTGTCTTTCTTCCTCTGAATTTATTTAGAGTGGTGGTGCGGGCATGAAGGACCCTGAGAAAGTGTTCATTTCGAGAGGGAAGGCATGATTCTAGCATAGTTCGAATTTTTTAGTTTTTTGCAGTGAAACTCTACAGGTGCTACGTAGCTTGTGCGAAGATTTGTGTTTTTCCAGCAGGAGAATTATGGATTCACTACCTTCTACTCCTCAGATCCTAACACCCTTCAATTATCTTGATTAGAGGTCATATATGCAACTTCCCTTGTGTAAGCTTGGCTACTACATGATAATACTTGGAATGGAGGTTGAGCCCCATCAGCCAGTTAAGAAGAACAAGTTTCTGGAACGCTTAGATGAAGCTTTCGGTTATCTATGCACTCATATATGCAGAGATATCCTCTTTCACCTTGAAGGTTTTAGGACTCCCAGAGAATCCTCAGAGAAGATTGAAGACTTGTTTGGAAAACAAGATGAGCTTTAGGGACACCTCCTAGAGAACAAGTTGGTAACCTTACATCCCAGTAGTTTTGAGGCTGTACAACAATTCTTTACTAAATTCAAGTCTCTTGCACTCCAATGCATATAGTGCGGAATATAAAGAAAGGATGAGAAAAATGTGCTCTCCATTCTTAGTAAACTCAGTTATGAGTATTCTGTATTTGTTTCAATATTTCATTCCAAAAGGGATGCCTTTCTCAGTTGTAAAATACCCTCACTTGATTCCTTTGTCGAGTCCTTAATACAGGAGCAAGAGAAGTTGATTCGGATGGGAGTCATCCAATCTTTCAAAGATCAAGCTATCCTAGTGAAAAACTCTACCAAAGCGCAAGCTAAAGGGAGACCTAAGGGGAAGGATCCTAAAGCAGCTGATTCTAAGCCTAAAGAAAATCAGAAGAATTTTGAAGGAACCTCTGGCTCTAAGCAAAAAGTGTCCTTATTGTATGAGGTGTTTTCATCCAGAAGACTCATGCATGAAGAATACCCTCAAACAATTGAAATATCTATGTGTATAGGACAATATTCTTCTTCCATAAGGTGTATATATGTCTGATGATGAAGAGCATACTGAAGAAGATGAGAGCTTCTTGCATACAAGCCTCACTCTGTCAAAGGCTTATTTGATAGATTCTGGAGCATCCAACCACATGGTTTACTCCAAGAAATCCTTCATCAATTTCCCTATATCATGAGGAAATCATAGTAATGTGGGAGATGAATCTAAAATCCCAGATGTTGAGAGAGGTTCAGATAAAATCCAGCATGATGAGTTCATGCCCTCTCCTACAGAAAAGAAAATTGTTGAAGATGAAGAAGAAGCAAAATTTTCTCTACAGTCAATTCGAATTGAAGAAAGTCTCCTTGGAGTGACTCCTCCTGATACTCTAGAAGTGTATGAGATATCTGATATCTCATCTCCTCACATGGATGATCTAGAAGAAGACATTCGAATCTCCGTTTTTGAAGAAAAACTCTTCTTCTATTCTTTGAAAAAAATCTCCAATGATTCTTTAAATTTTGTGCATAGTGTTGAGGCCTGGAAATTTGCAGGCAACAATAGAAAGGGATTCTCCCCAGTCAACGTTCCCAACTAGCCCATTGACTTTTTGGTATAGGGAATTCGTCCGGTTTGCGGTCCGGCTACCGTAGGTCAAAGTAACAAAAACAAAGGTTTTACTGGTTGCGGCCCGGTCCACCGTGTATATTTTTTGTATTTTTTGACTTAAGTATGATATGCAAGTGCCTATTTAACATGTAGATTGACGTAGAATACGAGGAGCGGTCACAATCTGATGCGCAGGTTCTTACCTCTCGTCTTAAATTCTCTCGCATCTAAATCACACACAACAAAAAATTACAACTAACTACCTAACCTATCCCTTGGGAGAAAAGTTATCATTCATTAATGAGTAATGTAATTTGTACATGCATTATGAAAAATCACAGATAGCTGATACTTCTTCCAAAACGCATGAACATTAAAAGATATTTGAACAATCAGATAGCCAATTGTTTATGAACAACATTCATTACTCATAGTGGAAATCTTCATAAAATAAACCGGAGAACATTCATACAAGAACATAGATTCAAAGAGTTAGAACGGTCTCACATTTAATGGACACAAAGATGAAACCGAAATAGTTCCTCTTCAACAAATCCATAGCACAACATTTGAATATTCCACCAAGCTTTCTCCAACAGGAAAACTGTAATTATCTATTGCAAAAGGAAATAGTTCTTCTTACAATATGTCTTCACAAATCTAACTGGGAAAAATTCCCCATCTAAGTTCTACTTTCAAATATTTCAACTACAACTGCAGACCGCTTGGGATGCCCCCCAAACGTCTGACCTTTCAGTTCCTCAACGCTTCATATTCCTCTATTTTTTCAGCGCATGCTCGTGATTGGCTGAGTAATTGCCGGACCTTTCAGAGCTATTCCTCTATCACCATTCATTTTGTCTTTTTCCTGCTTCTACCAAATGGTCCGTCTTCCTCCACGCCATGGTAGTTTGACCGATCTCCTGAACCCACCTGCAATCAATCGACAAGCATCATTCATTGGAATGGCATTTTAAACATTAAAATTAACCACATGAACAACTAATCCACAAGAAAACGGTTGGGTGCATCTCCCATTATTAGAATTTTATCAAACACCGGTGCCACTACCTTGACCACCTCCAGGCTTGACAACATTACCACCAGCAGCAAATGGGAAACTCATCAGTGGCTCAAAATACCAACATTAGAGGGGTAGGCCAATCCTCAGGTGGGAAAAATCGGCAATCGAGGGGAAATGAACATCGGAGGCTAAACGGATTTCCTAGCCGCAACGGTGGAAGAGACCTAAGATGTGGATAAGCGAAACGCGGGAGGGAAAAGGCTTCAGTTGGAAGTCGGACGGCTTTACACTTCGGAAGCTGAAGGACTTTGAAAGTCGCAACGGCGGAAGGGACAAGAGCTAGAGACATCCAAAACTTGGGCGAGAAAAGCTCGATCGGAAGTCGGAAGACATTTGGAAGTTGAAAGGGTACTTCCTTCCGCAACGGTGGAAAACCAAACCATAGATCCAGCCACAATGGTAGATCTGCACAAGATAAATCTGTCCTCCATGAGATAAAAATCTGAATCGGGAAACAAACGGCTAGACATCGGAAGGTTAATGACCTCGGCAGCCGCAATGGCGGAAGCGAAACTGATTTCACAGCCGCAACGGCGGAAGCCCGAGACTTACGGGATCGACGAGGATACATAAGCGGGAATTGGAAACCAAACAGGAATCGGAAGAGTTAACAATTTTTCCGTCCGCAATGGTGGAGGAAATAATTATAAAAACTTCTGATGCAAAACCAAACAGCATCTGAAAAAAACCAACATATCGGAAAGAAAGTCGAGATCACAACTTGATATTTTTTCGCAACGGCGGAGAAAGAAACGACAAATTCTTTCGATTCAAACCGAAAAACCAGCCGATTAGACAAACATATCGGGAGAAAATTTGAAGTTAAGATTCACTATTTTGCCGCAACGGCGGAATCTTTAACCAAACAAGTTCTTGATTCAAACAAGTTGAAAATGCATCCAAGGGCAGCGATAAAGTATGATCAAACATTATATTGCATCAAGCATTAGAAAAAGAACCAAAACGAGCAGCAGATCAACCCAAGCATTAGAAAAGTCCTTCTGAAAAGTTCTTAGACCAAATCAAAGAAGAAAAACAACTAATATAAGCAAAGGAGGGTCCTAATTTTTTTTTGGAATTTTGGGAAATTGTTGTAGCTGCAACAATTGGAGACTACCTGGTGAACCCCAGATCTCTGAATTAACTTCTTCCCAGTGAAAGACCGTCTGAATAAAATTTTAAATCTTCTAGATGTTTGTATTCCTAGGCTGTCCAACTTAAGCATTTAAACCATTGAGTAGTAGTCCATTCTTTGGGAAATGGTAACATCAGAAATATTGCAAGTCTAAATAACTCTTTTGAGGCCTAATAAATGAGGTTTATTTTACCTGTCCTTAGGTAGTTTCATTCTTGGACACCATAGGATTGTAACAGATAGTAAACAACATTATCCTTTTGTTCCTCATTCCCATGCCAATTGCACTTTGGTGCCATTTGAACTTTATTTCTTTTGAGTCCTCCATTTGCCTTTCTTACTGAATTTTAATTCAGGATCCTCTATCCCATAGTGTTTTGTTATGTGAGTGGTGTATTTCATGTTTCAGCTCATGGACGGAGAGGATATTTCGGCAATTTAGTACTTATGCTTTTAATACTTTGCTTTGATACTTTCCTATTTCTTTCAGGAGTTTTGACTCTTGATAGCTTTTAGCTTTTCTGAAATTATGGCATGGGATCATTTATATATGATATACTGTTTACTCTGCTTCCTTTCCGTGGGTCTTTCGCTGTTACCCCCTTGGATATTTAAGATGTGAAATGGATGGAGCCTTGAAATAGTATTCCAGACCTCTTTTACTTCTGAGTTATTTATAGGGGTTAATCAAGGCTTCAATGAATGCATGGCCGGTTAGGAACACTGCTACTAGAAGACATTCTATACTTTAAAGCATAGTCTTTTTCTCAAGATATCAGATAATAAAGAACCCTGATGTTTCCATTACAACCAAAAGTTTGCCTCTTTATTCAAAAAAAATAGAGCAGTAAAGAAAACAACATCAAATCAAATAATCAAAAGAAAACAACATCAAAGCATCAAAGAAAAACAACATCAATTTATTTATGTACAAAGCAAAAGAAAAAGAAAAGGTGCCCGCCCTTAAGAATATTCAATCAAACAAGTTAAGGGGTGGGATAGATTATAGACATAAGATATCTAACCATGGTCTAGCTGGGATATTTTTGCAATTGAACACATGTCTACAATCCTACATTCATCCCTTTCAGCCTGAGGAAGTTGTAGGAGATCAGGCTGAGTGTCAATATTGGAACTGGCTTCTCTTTCTGTAAGATGTCTTATCTTAAGCTCAATCAGATAATTTCCCAGGACAGAAACAATAGATTCATTACCTTCCCCCAGCTTAGTGACACTATACTTCATGTAAGGCTCTCTCAAAATCTTAATCTTATTTGAGGTACCCATGAGAGGCAACAATAAATGAGACCAATCTGAATCAAAATAGCCTTTTAACCTAGCAGAAAAATCTCTGTTGAGGATAAGCCCATATCCACTAGGTATGTCAACCATAGTAATGTCAATAAATTGACAAATCTTGTTGTTTGTAGACAAGTGAATGAGGACATTTTTCATTTCTCCCACTACTTTGACACCTGTGCTGTCTAATTGCGTTACTTCACAAAATGTGGACTCTGGCTGTCAATTAATAATTTTGCAAATCTCCAGGGGCATAACATTCACTGCTGATCCAGAATCTACCAAGCAATTATGCACATTATGATTCAGCATTTCTAGGGTCAAAAGAAAAGGTGGGGTGTCATCTTTTTCTTCCCAACCAAGTTCTATGTCTTCTTCCCCTGGTTGGTTCTGAGTGGGTATATCCTCTTCAAGCTCTTCGGTTCCTTCATTAACACCTATCTGTTATTCTATAGGTTTGGAAGTCTCAATGAGTGACCCTGCCTCCTGGTTGAGGGTATTGGCTCTAGGTGTTTTGTACCCAACCTTCACCTCTACTCGTCTCTTGACATTCTTTTGCAATCTTTTGATCTTTGAAATTGTTAAATCTATGTCCTTTGTTGCTAAAGGTGTGCATTCAGATTTAGGAGTACTCTCTTCAGTGTCAAACAGCGAGACACCATTCCATGAAAACATGTTATCAATATCTTGTTTCTCTATGATCTGGTTTTTCTTTTCCTCCTTACCACTGTCCTTAGTCAATTGAGGGTCCAATAACTTATTCATCACCAATGTCATTGAATGTAGCCATTGAGGACACTTCTTTTCAGAATGAGGTTGCTGATGGAAAGTACATAAATTATCCCCCCCTAATTCTGTTATATTCATTGATGCTAAATTTGGTGGAGGGACTTGCCATTGGTTGTTATTCTCCCTTCTTTTATAGTGGGGTTTATGCGATCTCTGAACTTCCTTTTCTCTCTCTAGATCTATTATTCAGTTGGATAGCTTCTGAAGCATTTTCATCATTACCTGATAATCATGTGATTGCTCATCTTTGGGTTTAGACAGCAATAAAGCTCTTCTATTTGTAGTTTTCTCTTCAGGTAAATCAGGATAATCTTCTACAATTTCCCTTTCAGCCTCTACCCTTTCTGTTTCTTCATAAGTCTCTACCAATGTAAGTTTTGCTTTCATCTTGGAAAACATGGCCAACTCAAGTCCTAGGGTAGAGTTATAATATTCAATTAAGACCTTGTCTGAGGGTCTGTCAGCTTCAGAAAATTTCTTTAGGTATATTGAAAATCTTTGAGTGAAACTACGCACCTTCTCATTTCTTTATTTTCTCAACAAACCAAGAACTTTCATTAATGAAGCATGAGTTTTCTGGGCTGTATATTTACTTCGGAAAACTCTTTCGAAGGTGTCCTAATTAGGAATGGAGTTTGCAGGCAAATCGAAATACCAGGATGTTGCTGCTCCTTTCAGGGTGTGCGGGAACAATCTACAAACCACATATTCATATTCCCCAGCCCTTAGACCCTCTACTGCTAGATAAAAGCTTTGCAAGTGGTCATCTACAGCAATCCTTTCCTCGGGGTCAAACTTAGGCAAGAGTTTGTCGAAGGCTTGAGGTAGGTTATGCAAAGGAGGTGTGAGGTTCAAAGGTGACCTAGCTCTCCATGCCGGCAGAGGGTTGGGCTGATTTACATTTATGCCAGCCATAGGCACTAGTATAAGGACAAGATTCTGAGCAAAGAGCAATGCAAGATGAAACCAGGTTTACCTGCTTCAAAGGTAGAACAAACAGTAAGTCTACTTTGGTCAGGTCAAAAGCTTCGAGATATCTGCTGGTGGGGTAATCTTGGGAAAATAAGTTTCCACTACCAGCCATGCACTGGAGGCCCTCCTTCTAGCACCAGAACTGTTGAGGCCTGGAAATTTGCAGGCAACAACAGAAAGGGATTCTCCCCAGTCAATGTTCCCAACTAGCCCGTTGACTGTTTCGTATAGGGAATCCGTCTAGTTTGCGGTCCGGCTACCGTAGGTCAAAGTAAAAAAAACAAAGGTTTTACCAGTTGCGGCCCGGTCCACCGTGTATATTTTTTGTATTTTTTGACTTAAGTATGATATGCAAGTGCCTATTTAACATGCAGATTGACGTAGAATACGAGGAGCAGTCACAATGTGATGCGCAGGTTCTTACCTCTCGTCTTAAACTCTCTCGCATCTAAATCACACACAGCAAGAAATTACAACTAACTACCTAACCTATCCCTAGGGATCAAAGTTATCATTCATTAATGAGTAATGTAATTTGTACATGCATTATGAAAAATCACAGATAGCTGATACTTCTTCCAAAACGCATGAACATTAAAAGATATTTGAACAACGAGATAGCCAATTGTTTATGAACAACATTCATTACTCATAGTGGAAATCTTCATAAAATAAACTGGAGAACATTCATACAAGAAAATAGATTCAAAGAGTTAGAACAGTCTCACAGTTAATGGACACAAAGCTGAAAACGAAATAGTTCCTCTTCAACAAATCCATAGCACAACATTTGAATATTCCACCAAGCTTTCTCCAACAGGCAAACTGTAATTATCTATTGCAAAAGGAAATAGTTCTTCTTACAATATGTCTTCACAAATCTAACTGGGAAAAATTCCCCGTCTAAGTTCTACTTTCAAATATTTAAACTACACTGTGTAGACCTCTTGGGATGCCCCCCAAACGTCTGACCTTTCAGTTCCTCAACGCTTCATATTCCTCTATTTTTTCTGTGCATGCTCGTGATTGGCTGAGTAACTGCCGGACCTTTCAGAGCTATTCCTCTATCACCGTTCATTTTGTCTTTTCCTTGCTTCTACGAAATGGTCCATCTTCCTCCACGCCATGGTAGTTTGACCGATCTCCTGAACCCACCTGCAATCAATCGACAAGCATCATTCATTGGAATGGCATTTTAAACATTAAAATTAACCACATGAACAGCTAATCCACAAGAAAACGGCCGGGTGCATCTCCCATTATTAGAATTTTATCAAAATCCAGCGCCACTACCTTGACCACCTCCAGGCTTGACAACATTACCACCAGCGGCAAATGGAAAACTCATCGGCGGCTCAAAATACCAACATCAAAGGGGTAGACCAATCTGCAGGCGGGAAAAATTGGTAATCGGGGGAAATGAACATCGGAGGCTAAACGGCTTTCCCAGCAGCAATGACGGAAGAGACCTAAGATGCGAATAAGTGAAATGCGGGCGGGAAAAGGCTTCAGTCAGAAGTCAGACAGCTTTACACTTCGGAAGCTGAAGGACTTTGAAAGCCGCGACGACGGAAGGGACAAGAGCTAGAGACATCCGAAATGTGGGCTGGAAAAGATCGATCGGAAGTCGGAAGACATTTGGAAGTTGAAAAGGGTACTTCCTTCTGCAATGGCGGAAAACCAAACCATAGATCCAGCCGCAGCGGCGGAGCCGCACAAGATAAATCTGTCCGCCATGAGAGAAAAATCTGAATCGGGAAACAAACGGCTAGACATCGGAAGGTTAATGACCTCGGCAGCCGCAACGGCGGAAGCGAAACTGCTTTCACAGCCGCAACGACGGAAGCCCGAGACTTACGGGGTCGACGAGGATACATAAGCGGGAATCAGAAACCAAACAGGAATTGAAAGAGTTAATGATTTTTTCGTCCGCAACGGCGGAGGAAATAATTATAAAAACTTCCGATGCAAAACCAAACAGCATCTGAAAAAAACCAACATATCAGAAAGAAAGTCGAGATCACAACTTGATATTTTTTCGCAACGGCAGAGAAATAAATGACAAATTCTTTCGATTCAAACCGAAAAACCAGCCGATTAGACCAACATATCAGGAGAAAATTTGAAGTTAAGACTCACTATTTTTCCGCAACGACAGAATATTTAACCAAACAAGTTCTTGATTCAAACAAGCTGAAAATGCATCCAAGGGCAGCGATAAAGTCTGATCAAACATAAGATTGCTTCAAGCATTAGAAAAAGAACCAAAACAAGCAGCAGATCAACCCAAGCACTAGAAAAGTCCTTCTGAAAAGTTCTTAGACCAAATCAAAGAAGAAAAACAACTAATATAAACAAAGGAGGGTCCTAATTTTTTTTTGGAATTTTGGGAAATTGTTGCAGCTGCAACACATAGTTTAGCGGTGATTGTTTTGGAAAAGTATGAAGATTTTGATTTCTCTATGTATAATAATGTTTCTGGTATGAAGATAAGGGATACCATGGAAATTTTGGAAATAATATCAGATTATAGGAGTGATCCATTCACTCTCATTAATTGAGAGCTTCTAGTAAATTCCTACAGGATCGCATGCACCAAAAATCAGAATTTTGAAGAAGGAGAAAATTGTGGAAATTAAGGCCAGCAATAGATTAATTTTACTCACAACAATTATCAATTGATCATGCAAAATTGCTAACAAGAGAGACTGAATATGGAGCTGTA